>JAQGBH010003904.1:0-18409 GCA_034698265.1 Sminthurinus aureus
ATTAAATCTTTGTAAAATTGAGATTAATATAATATAAAGTAAGTACATGTACTTTTAGTTTTAGCAGTTCAAGACTATACAAAATAAATATATCAAATGTTATCAATTATCAATAATAAGATTTGTTTTGTAAGTTGTATATAAAGGGAGCGGAATTTTTTAATGTCACCTATATTCTGTATTATTATTGATAGTGCTAGTGCTTATTAAGTATAAAAGTTGATAAAATTGAGTAAACTATAACTTTTAATTTTATTATTGTCGTATACTCTGTCTGATCCAAATACGTACACCAGTCATATGCATGTATATGTATCTAGTATCTAGTGTTATTCATGTTTAGATGTTTACTTTTGTGATTTAGAGGACAAATTATTTATTGTTAATAGGTACACGTTTTGACACGCTATTTTATACTCCTATATTGCCTGTTGACAATCTATCAAAAAAACAGGGTTACAAGCTACTAGTTACCAAGTATCAGTTATCTTTAGAACATTTAATAGTGAGTTTATCAATCATTAATTATTAAAAGCTAATACGCCTTTAAAGTAAACTTCTTGGATCAAGATAAAACAAAATGTCATCATTTCTAATTTTAGTATAGTATTTTATCAGTTAATAAATAAAATAGAGAACCACATAAGTACCACATATCACATATAGTGTAGTTTTAGAAGAAAACAAAATCATGTGCTAACAAATTTTGTGTTTTTATCTTCTAGATTCTACATCACCAAATTTATAATTTGAGAAAACTAATAATTTTGACAGCATCATTTCCAAGATAAATTTTGAATGCTTGTGATTTCTAAATAAAATTAATAAAACAACTACAACTTCAAGGTATGTGTTAGAAGTTTCCGTGGGATTGATTTTTCTTTTAAAGTAAATTGCATGGATGTAAATTGTAAATATCTAAAGCACACAAGTGTTTTCATTGTATGTGGTTGTTTTATTTTTTGCAGATACTATAAATATAAATATGCCGATATTATATACTGTGATTGCTAGAGGATCGACGATTCTGTGCAAATATGCAAATTGTGTTGGAAATTTTTCCGAGGTCACAGAACAAATATTATTTAAGGTCCCAGCTCAAGATTCCAAATTGACCTACTCTCATGGCAACTTTTTATTCCATTACATCAAAGAAGACGGATTAGTATATCTCTGCATCACAGACGATGTAAGGATTTTAAAGATTAAAGATTCGTAAATACATAGTATATTGTAGTTTTATTGTTTTTATGTGTGTTTGCTCAAATGATTGTTTTTTGGTGATGGTCCTTTTCCTTGTGTTCAAATTACGTTTTTGTTATAAATTTTGATAAAAATGACTGACCTTGAAAATTCTTTTCCTTTTTGTTATTTGTTTTTATTTAGGATTTTGAGAGATCCAGAGCCTTTTTATTTCTCTCAGACATCAAAACTCGATTTGAGCAGACTTACGGACTAGCCAGAATACACGATGCACTTCCCTATGCGATGAATTCGGATTTTTCTAGTCTGTTAGCTTCGGAAATGAAACGATATTCTGAAAGTAGAGATCTGGATAAGATAGGGAAGGTTCAAGGTAACATATCATTCTGAATTTAGTACATTTGTTAAGTAGTAGTATGAAAAAAAAATCCTCTTATTCTTACAGTTCACCTAGATTGAAACATATTCAACACGCAATAGTTATTTATTATTATTTATATGCATTTTTACTGTTTAATTAAATAGGACAAATCGATGAATTGAAGGATATAATGGTTAAAAATATTGGTAAGGAACACTTTCAAATATAAAAAAGTAGTTCATAATATTTAATATGTGCCATCAAAAAAATTGTAAATAATAAAAATTATTTCACAAATTTTTTGTTTTTTTATAGACAATCTCTCAAATCGTGGAGAACGTCTTGAACTTTTGATCAATAAAGCTGAGAATCTTAATGCAACCGTAAGTTATTTCTCGTGTCATTTTTGTTATAATGGTGTTGAAGTTTTCATCTACATTTTATTGATGTATAGTTTTTTTCCTGAACCTATTTAGAGCTGTTTTAACATGTCCAGTTTATCTAACGTTTTTTTTGTTTATTTATTTATTTTTTGCAGTCTGTGTCCTTTAGAAAATCCTCAAGGAATGTAGCACAAAAATACTATTGGAAAAACGTCAAGTGCACCTTAATTGTTGTTGGAGTCACCGTGGTAAGAAAAATGAGAAAAATGTTTGTAGTTATTTTCCTTTGTAGTGTTTCAATTTCTTTGTCTATCGAAAATTCAAAGCCTAACAATAAGACTTTCCAAAATTGATTAAACCTTTGTTTGGATAAGAATTGTTTGTTTTCTCTGAAACTTGCATCTTGTTTTCTATTGTTGTCTATTTGAATTATTGTAGTTCAATTGAATGCACTATAAGGATTCAAAAGAGGAGTACTCGTAGATTTCAATGAAAGGAATTGATTTACTTTCAATTGACCTTCCCATTTAGCTCCTTGATATATGTTTAGGGATAGGAATATCATTAAAAGAAATCAGACTCATTATAAGAAATGAATGGGAGGTGTATAACATTTATATATATATTTATTTTGAACATGAAATCAATGTCTTATATATATGTAGCATGTAGTGTGTAATAATATTATATTATGTAGGTTGTAGTGTTCGCGTGCATTTCGATAGTAAGTGTAAAACAGAAGAAGAGATAGACAACAAGATGTTTGTTTTGAATGCTCCAGGTGTTTCTTTTGATAATCGTACAGTGTGTAAAGCATAATGTAAAATTCTTCCACACACGTTTTTTCCACTTTTCTTTTCATTTTTTTCTTGGAATAAATGTAGAATGTGAGATTTACAATCCAAAAACATGCACTTGGTTTTTTTTTCTTTAAATTCCATCGTAGTATGATACACAGATATGAAGACCTATTTTTATATTTTATATATTAGACATAGACCTCCATGTGCATGGATATAGAGTAAAGATAACATTCTAAACATTAAGATTTGGTTGTGTGTGTAAAGAATAGTATGTATTTGGTTTTGATTATGACAGGATAATAGAATAGCACCTTCATTTACCTCTTCAGCTTTTCATCTGACATCTATTTTTCATCTCAATGTGCTTCTGGCAAACCAGACCAAACCAGACTCTTTCTAAACTCTATACACTTGAGGGATTTTTTTTCTAGAAAAGATCTCGTTCATTCATTTTTTATGCAATTTTATTTGCTCATGTGTCTGTATACGTACAGCTCCTTTTGTTTCCTTTCTTTCAGAGTTCCGTTATCGATGTATTTGTTTCCTATAAAAAAAAGAAGAAGATATTACAGTTTCTCATATCTAAAAGAAGATTGCCAGTGATATATAATGATGTCAGATGTCATGTATTATTTTGAATTCTTACATTTTTATGGAGAAATAAATGAAGAGTTAATTAGCAAGGAGGATTGTTTAGTATCGTATCTTGTTGTGTATGTGTGTAACTGATAATGGATAAGTCAAAGAACTTGATTATTCATTATCAACTATCAACATTGCATTGAAAAGGGAAAATCGATCAGCCAAAGAGATTCTCACATTTTACTTTTACTTGTGCTTTTACTTTTACACGGAAAAAGTTTTCATCAAAGTTTTAATGGTTTGTTCTGTTATGTTCTTGGTAGTTATATTGTGTAACTTATACGGTTTTTTCTTTTGTGATAATTGAACTTGATAAAAGTTGACTTCACCTTTGTTGCTCAATTAGACATCTATTTTTGTTTGCAGTAGTGAAATCAATAATAGTAACAAGAGGTTTTATTGCGAACATCCTTCATCAAAAAATCTTTTATTTTGATATCGTTTTATTCCAGACAGGATTTGGAAATCCAAAGAGATTCGCAATTTTTGGAAACCTGATGTTAAAAGTTATAAATTGTAGTAACAATGTCTTTCTTTACTTTTTATCCTTGCAGTTTGCCATTTATCTCGTTGTAAGCATGTCGTGCGGTGGATTGACTTGGTAAGTTATGATATTTTTGAAAATTTTAAAATAGTTGTATTCCTCACAATGATAACAGTATGTCATATTTCAAATATGTAATAATAATTATTATTGTTGTTGAAATTATTAGGGGAGGTTGCATCGGTGGTGGAAATACCAATACAAATTCTACTCCCTGAATTTATCGTTATTTTTGATGAAACAAATTTAAAAAACTGTTATATTTGATGGCCTGATGCTCCTTTATACTTTACCAAAGTCGTTTAATATTCCAATTTCCAATCATAACACGTATGTATGTACCGCCAAAGATCGAGATGATAGAATATAAAGTTACGCGTATATTTGTAAATATTAAGTAATATAATCAATAATCAATAATAATCAATTTTAAAACGTTTTTACAATTATAAAATTAATGAAATTCAAGTTGCTATTTGTTGATCTTTTGTATTCCAAAGAATTTCAATTATCTTTGCAGTTCCTATATAGATTGTATAATATTCTACATAACAGAGTATATAATATTATGTAGTTATACACATGTAAAATTCGATCCAAAACTATATTATGCATTTTTTCTGATTTTTGATCTATAATAATGTTTTAATTAAAGTTCTTGTATAAAGTTAAAAATTATTGGATGCAAATCGAGAATTTAAATATGGATTGTTTCGAAAGGAAATATTTTTTCGCTTTTATCTTAGGAGAAAAAAAAAGGAATCTAACTTTTCATGTGTATTGAATACAACATGCAACAAAGTACGAGTAATTAAGAATCTTATTAGAACTTTTAAAATCTGTAGTTTATAACTTTTATTACCAAATGAAATAATTTATGTAGGTACAATATAAATTGTGTAAATTTGATTTATATTTAAACAGCTAAACTTAAACCGGCGATATTTATTTTGCTTTATTACCAATCAATTAATCATTTTATAATCAAATCATTTTCTCGAATGCCCTACATATATATAAACAAACAAATGTCCTAAAAAGACTAGACTGCAGATATAGATATATGTAAAGATATGGATAGATGTATGTATTTTTTTGTGCTACATTCACTACACTATATATAATGTTGGAAATAATGATAATGAGAAACTTTTATTTATGAAAATGTTATTTTATAGAATACAAAAATTATAAAAAAATAGGTTATTGCTTATCATGCACTATATTATGTGTAATGAATACTGTACATAGATATATTTTGAATTTACGCATGTTTTAATGTTTAGTTATGAAAAATGAATTTTTATGGAATCTTATCGCATCATGATCAATAATCATTTTGTAAATATCGCTTTAACTTAATTTAATTTATGTTTTCATATTATTATAATATAAATATTAAACATTTTATGCATCATTAGAATTCATAACATGTCTCAACATATCTTCAATTACTTCACGTTTTACTAATAATAATTATATTTTTAGGGTACAAAAGTTAAATGATAGTTTTTGTTGTTATAAATGATGTAATTCTTGATACCTGAAGATAACCTAAATATATGCATTGTAAATCTTAACTAACAGCTTCTCCATATACTTAATACCTTTGTCCTTGCAAAACTTGGTAAAAATAAATGATAAATAAATTCTATATAGTTTTCTATAAATAAAAATTATAATGAATTTACTCATTTCGCATACATATGTAGGTATCTTCTAATTTTCTCGTAAAATGAAGGAGCAATACTTCAAAGAACATAAACGCTCAGAGTCAATATTTACATCACCGACAAAACGGAACACGAGTTATAGAAGGTTCTTATAGAGGTAGAAAATAAACAACAGGGAAGTGACTTCAGACGGTAGTCGAGCAAGAATCGAATGTCTGTAACTGTTAAACTAAGGTTAATCCTCCATACTGAAAACATGCAGTTTTTTATCCATATGTTTTATTTGACATTGATTCTTCAAATATGAGAGCGATGCTCTTATAAACGTGATGAAGCCCGAAGGATGAAAGGAGTTCTAAATAAAACGTAAATATTTTTTTATTTCACACGTAAACAAATAAAAAGACAATAAAAAAACTGGGAAATGATCAAACGTCTTGAAATACTCGACGACTCAAAACTTTTTTTCCACTGGTAAAAGCTAGGTATAAATAAATAAGATCAAAGCAAAAGATTTGATATTCATTTGGAATTTGGATTTGGGAGTACTTTAAGAAAAGGTAGGAATGTCTTGGATTTTTACTTTTCCCGTTAATCCTACACAAGACACAATTCACACAGTACATAACACCAGAAAGATTCATTGCGAGATGTAAGACTCGAAACGGGGTTTCCAGTGAAATTTACTACACCACACTAAAAATATTATAAACTTTTGTTCATACAAGTTCAGCTCACAACTCCTAGCTTTAACAACCTATCATATTTCGAGCGTTATATGTACGTTGTGTTGTGTAATTTGCCTAGTCTCATGAATGTGCAATGTACCAAAGTTTAGACTTTAGACTTTAGACTGAATGGATGAATCGTCATTAATTTATACAGACAATGAGACAAGAGACAAGGAAGGAGTGATATTCCCAAGTTACATGTTTCCTTGTTCATGACTTAACCAAGTCTAAAATCTCAGTCACACTGCTTGTCTACAGTCTAGTTTTGAGTGCTAACTGGGAATATGGGACGTTGGGTAAACTCCCATTCATATCTCTTCACCATCCATCCATCTACAATCTACATCACCATTTGTCTAGCTGTCTGCGTGTTGTGTACTTGTGCAATGTACAATGCACAAAGATGGTATGAATGTTAAACGTAGCCCACAAATGCAAACCCCAAACCAAACCAAACCAAGAAAATGAAAGTGAGGAAGAAAACCCTTTCACAATTCAACAAACAATCCAAGAAAATTTCCCTAAATGTTGATTTAGTATCTGTTTGATAAACAAATGACGGCAGACATCTGCAACCTGCAATCTACAGTCTAGGATCTACAATCTAGAGTCTACAATCTAGAATCTAGAGTATACAAAGCAAAGAAAAGCAGATTTTCATACACATTTCACACTCATCTACTATCTACTTTTTTACTTTTATTATAATATGAAATCTGAATAACATGTATACTGTCTATAGTCTATACGCGCATACACATGCACATATACACATGTACTCACATATATACTCTGTACAAATACGTGTATTCAAAGTCATAGTAATTAGATAGGAAACGATTTGTTATGCGTCCATGAAGAAGGAAGAGTACGAAAATCGACTAGGTGGAAGAAAAAAGTAAAGGAAGAGAGAGCAAGAGAGAGCGAGAGAAACAGAGAAGAAGTTGAAACTGAATAGTGAATAGTGAATATACAATAGAAATTGTAACGTGTAGAATGTAGAATGTAAAATGTGGAGTGTGGAGTGTGGAGTGTAGACGAAAGGTGAATGTGAAAGTGGAAGTGAAAGTTTCTTGGATGAGCAGAACTGGAACGAGGACTTAACATAGCATCCCTTACTATCTGTATAATACTATAATATAAAATATAGCACGTAGGATATTATCAAGTGTAAGTCAGTTGAGTTTGAGTTTAGTTGAGTTGAGTTGAGTTCTCGTCGTCAATACATTGATGAGAGAAAGAAAGAGAAAGGGAAGGAGAAAAGAGAAAAGAGAGGGGCAGACAGGCAGGCAGGGAAGCAAATTGTGAAAACGGAGAGAGTAAGCGAATGAGAAAGATACTGAATGGGAAAAAGGGCTAGGCAAAACTTCATTACTACTACCCTTTACTTTTGTAAGTGATGTGAGCTCATAACAGGATTGAGAGAGGCAGAGACAGAGAGAGAGAGAGACAGAGGAGTAGATAGATAGTCGAGATGTATGTGGATGTAGTTGTAGTTGTAGAGAAAGTGGAATATATAGGCTCTGGAGAAGAGCGAGAAGAATAAGAGGAGAAGAGGAGGATGAAGAAGACTGATGATGATGATGATGATGCTCCACTTGTGCGTTTGCGTCTAAATTCTCTTTCTTGTCGGAAACTCCGAGCGAGAAATGGACGAACGGATGGATAGATGGATGTGTGGAGAGTGGAGCTGGAGTGTGTGTATGTAAAGTGTAGAGAGTAGAGTGTACAGTGTACAGTGTACAGTGAAATTTGTAGTGCATGTGAGATGTGAGAGTCCAAAATCCAAATCCAAATTCAAGATTCAGAATGCCAGTCAAACCTTTTCACCATAGACCAGACGTAGTCTGTGGGAATTGTTGGAACGGAGCCTTTCTCTTTCCGTCGTCCTTTTCTTGTTCTTCTTGTTCTTGTTATTCTTGTTACGCTTGTTCTTATTACTCTTGTTCTTTTCATCCAGCAAATTTTCTACATCTTTAACCTCAAGACTCAAGACTCGAGACAAAAGACAAAAGGAAAACCTACGACAAAGCCAAAGACCAAAGCCAAGCCGAGCAAGCCAGAATCTTCTCACCTCGACCTCAATAGATACAGCAAATTTTCCTCTTGATAAACCAAACCAATTTACTGATTCATTCATCCTTTATCATCTTTATGAGCAATCTGAATCTTGTGCTTGTACTGGTACTGGGTGCTGGACTTTGCCAAGTCTTTCAATTCCTTTGGCTTTTGGCTTATCAGTGAATAAAACCACGGTATAAATCATCTTCAACATGCCTTCTCCGTCACCTTTTAATTCCACAAGTTTATTCATATTGACTACTGACTGCTGACCTGTAGAGTCTCCAGTTTTCAGTCTCCAGTTTGAAGTGTAAAAGAAATTGGAGTTGGAGCTAGAATCAGAATTAAATCAAGTGTGAATCACAAACTTGTGTCATTTTCATTTTTCCAGGGAAATATCCGACATTCGACATGTTCACCAAATAAATGGGAATAAAATCCCTTTGATTCCCATTTTCATTTTCTTCTGTTTCAATTTTAGTTTGATTTTTTTCTTATTGTCTAGTGAAATGGTGAAACAGTGAAATGGTGAAGGTATGAGCATGAAAATCATGATGGACAGGAACAAGGGTGAAATCACGGAGGAGGTGTCGGTGACTCATGACAGTTACACTTGTTTTCCGTTGAGCTGAAAACTCTCCTGTCTTCAGTGAGATGGACTGGAGACCGGAGCCTTGAACACAAATCCTTGGGTATTCATTTCATGGTGCATCATAAAATTGTGCTATTTTGATTTTTGATGCTGTCATGTGTAATGTGGTGAGTATTTGTGGTTGAGGTTGTGGCTGGATAAATCAATATGTAATCTACACGGATTCATTTCAAAATAAAATTGAGAAATGTCTGTACTCCTGAGTGAAAAGGAAATTTTAACTGCGTTTCTAGTTATCTCCCGGATCCGAATTCCGACTCCAATTTCAATTCAAATTCAGAATCATTATTCAGTATAAGGAGATAAATTGTGTGATTCCAAAAATAATCAGGTGTATTCCAAATTTCGAGTAAATCGAATAAAAAGTGCAGCTAATAAATTATCAGTGTAAGAAAGAGAAAAAGTAAATTCGCATAATTGTGTACATAAGTGACGGAATTTATATGCGTAAAAAGTGTGATTTGTGTGTGCTGTGAATCTTTTGGTGTAAGCTGTGAGCTGTGAGATTTGACACAGACAAATACATAAAAATACAAAATGTTGTACCAATTTTCTATCCCGGTACCGGGAAATACCTTATTAATTTCACTGGGCAAAGGCAAATGCAAAGGCAAAGGGTAATTGCAGTTGTATTATCCAAGCCGTTGTCGTTGTGATTATAAAAAACCGTGGAGGAACAACCAATCAAGTTGACAAGTATTATGCAAGGAATATGGTACATTTTATAAGTGGAACAAGAGAGTAGAGAAAGCAAGCGGAAAGGACCAGAAAAGAAGGAAAGAGCTCCAAAAGCGAAGAGGAAAAAAAGATGGAAAGGACTTGGAAAGGATTTCGACTTCTCGTCTGTGTCTGGACTTTCTCCTGGATTTTCTCCTTGTCACAGTGAGCTTTCAATCTTAATATCCATTTAATCTTATTATCGATAGTAATTAATAATAATTACTAATTAATTAAAAAAACCATGTCCTACAAAAGAATTTCCTAATGTCTAAAGCCTAAAATCTAACAACATTCTAAAGTGTATATGTTTTTTTTGTTCAAAATTGTTGGCTCTTGCTGCATCAACCGGTTTACGTTTCATGTTTGATTAACTGTTAGTTTTGAGCGATTAGTTGGAAACGTGGAGAAAGCAGAAAATAGAGTCTCAAGTTTCGTATCAGAACCAGAGCCAGAACCAGAATCACTAAAACATTTCTCATTGCTATGATGCATAATGCATAATACGAATCCGTTTTTTGGAATCTCAGTTGGATTTAAATATTAACGCTGCATTGGTTGTCGGTTGTCAATGGTTGGTTGTTGTGTGGATTGTCTAGTCAGAGTCGTCGGAAATGAAAAAATGGTGGTGGGAATAAGTCAATTCCCGTAGGCCATGTAACTTTCCCTTTCTTCCTCTCTTTTTTCATCTGTAGCCTCTTTCCTCTTTTTCTTCAATCAATATTCTCAATTCTACATTTTTCATAAAGAAGTTATTGTCTTGTCCTGTCTTGTCTTGTCTTGTCTTGTATGCATTCTCTGGAATGGAGTTTAAAGCCTAACGGTATAAGAAACTGGAAACTGGGTAAAATTTAGAATGTAGAATGTTAGAATGTGTGACTTTGGTTTCAAATTCAACTTTAGACATCCTCTTTTGTTCACTCTCTACTTTTCTCCAATCTCCCGTTTCCAGTCTCGAGTCTGGATTCTAGAATCTGACGTCTAGAGTCTAGAGTCTAGAATCTGGAGTCTCCAGTACAGCAGCAAGTTTTTTGAAACGTGAAACATGCCGATAGCACAAATATTGGATGAAAAAAATGTGAAACTATGTAAGAAGAAAAAGTCAACTTCAGATTTAGAATCTGTGTATTGCTCCAGGGTGAAGTAGTGTCTAGTGTCTAGTGTGTGGTTTGTGGTGCAGAAAAGAGAGAAGAAGGAGCAAAAGTACGTGAAATAAGTAAAAGAAACTGGGAAACTAGAGAACTAGAGAACTTGAAAATGGAAGAAGAAGAAGAAGCTGCAGAAAAGATTTGAAAACAAAAGACAGCGAGAGAGAGATAGAAAGATCACCCAGTTGAAATTCAAAAGAAAACTTTCTTTTTTACATGCTCCATATGTACCTATTTTGTACTGAATACTGGATGCTCGATGCTGCGATGCTCGCTACTCTCTGTGGTCTACTTTTCTTCACTTACTTGTAGCTTAGCAGCTGTAACGCCGTAAACTGTGAACTGTAAAAAGTGTAAACTGTACTTGTGTCTTGTGTAGTTGTCTAGACTGAAGACTGAAGAATTAAGTGTTGGTTGTTGGTTAAATTATTGAAATGGAAAGATTTGGATCCATCTCTATTTTTCATTTTCTTTGTTTCACAAATGATTTTTCAATCTCACGGCAATCTTTCTACATTCTACATTCTACATTCTGCATCAAGTATTTTTATATAAATGTTAAATATGCAATACATTTTATATTGTATTGGAATTTGGAATGAAATATTTGTACAGAGAAAATGATTAAAGTATATTTAATATTTACTCTTGAAAAATCATGGAGAATCAGGTCAGAGCCACTTGACTATTTTTCTCACCTTTTTGAGTTTCAAGATTTCCTTGCGATAAAATTCAATTCGTGCAACATTTTAAGCACATGTCAAGTTTAGCAATCTCCCGGTACAATCCAGAATCTACAATCTGTTCTCAATCCTCAACCAACTACGGAATACGAATACGAGCAAAGAGAGATGAACGATTGCTCAGTGACTACTAATGATATGAAAATTCAAGGCACTCGATAGTCGATGCTCGATGATGGAAAGGAAAATTCCAGTGGAATTCAAGGACGTTTAGAACATTGAAAATTTAAAATAGAAAAAATGGAATGCTTATGAAAAAAATTGCAATCCAAGAAAAATTTCCCAAAAAATACGTTCTCAATATCTTAGTATTTTGAACAGGTACATTCGCAATTCAAAATCACACGTGGAAAGTTGTATGTATTTAATCACTTGTCTAAATTCTAAATATATCATATAAAAAACTGTGTCGCGTGTGTATATTTTTGAGTCACGTATCTTTATATGTAAAAGATACAAGGATATTTGTAAAGCTATCTGAAGCTGAATCTAGATCTAAATCTAAATTCAACGCCTACACTTTACAGACAGTAGACACTTTGTAGGTATAAGCTGCGATTTCGGAACGTTTAATGAGAAAATAAATAATAGTTCAATGTTGAATGTTGAATGTTAAAGGGAAATTTCCCAGTGTTCCGAGCTCCGAGTTCCGACTTTCAAGTCCAGTGTTAATTTTGTTCCATTACAAATTCAACTCGTGTGTCCAGCGTCCAGTGTCTAGTGTCTAGCATCTGTAATGCAGTGTATATCTGATATGTAGACGGTGTACGTACTGGATAGTTGCTCGATACATTACTACTGATAGGCACTAGACACTACGGAGAATATGTGCCAAATGCCCTGCATTTTGGGCGCAGTACGAATAATAAGTTTGCGAGCAGGAGATTTGGACTGGTTTCTGATTTAGTGGCTGCCTTGATGAGCTTTGAGCTTTCGTTTGTCTGGTTTGGTTTAGTTTAGTTTGGCTGGGCATGGCTTGGTTTGTTCCAAAAGTTTTCTATATAGACTTATCTTCTACCTTTACCTTTAATCTTTAATGAGTCGATTGACTTGTAGAATCTAGAATCTAGAATCTAAAATAATCTGCCCTGTTCACTGTTCACCACCCACACAAAATGAAACTCGTTGTTTTTAACAAGGGAACGTGATGAGGATGAAACGTTTCAATTTTCAATCCACAATGATGCTGGTATTTACTAATCCGAAATCCTGAATCCGAATATTCTTAGTCATTGTCGGTGTCAGAGCCGGCGCCAGTAGTGGTAGTCAACGAAATTCTCAATTCTCAATTCTCAATGCTCAATGCTCAAGCCGAAAGGGAAAGTTCTCTTTGATTACGTTCTCATTCCACATTTCATCTCATCTCATTTTCCCATTTACCTTTCTCCCTTTACTCTACTTTGCTTTGCTTTGTTCACTCACACTCCCAATTTCCATGTCAAACGGAAATTTGCTTTGGCCTCAAAATCCGTGTTTGTCATTCCGCATTCGTTCCATCCTCTTTTGTCATTCGTTACTAGTTATTATTCTCTTTTGCATCATTAAAGGACAAAATCCAGACCCTTTTCAGCTATCGGCTCAAATTTCAAATCCTAAAATCTTGATAAAACACCGCTTTGAGAGTATGCAAAATAAAACAAGTAAAGCTGAGAAAATGAAGAATTATTTTTTCCAATTTTACTAATATTGTCATCCGTTTTACAGTTTACATTTTACAGCTTTTGAGAAAAATGACGTCTCTACATTTTGAGTTAATAAAGTACTTGTAATATTCCGATAATGGATGATGGGTGACGCAAATATTGCATATACACAAATTTCAAAAGAATTAGGTCAACTAAAAATTAAAACACATGTGTCATTTCGATATCCGCTCCAATTTTCAAAGAGATTTTAACTTTTTTTTAGACAAATGTTAGTCTATTGTCGCTTGCCGATGGGCATTATACCCATAAAACATAGCATGGATGATGGATCTGTCCCAAAAACAATATTCGATCACAGGTGAGAGGCTTTTGCTGCTCAATCGGAAGCAATGGGTCATTTCATCCTTTGTCATGTCCGTCTGTTTTCCGGTATTTGGTATTTGGATCAGCGTATTTATTCTAGTAAATTAGTATCAGCTGGTGGTCCTGTAAGCTAGATGCTGGATACTGGATGCTGGGTGCGAAATCTATCAACTCGTATTTACTCGAGTGTGATCTACAAATAGGATTATTGGAGAAGGGAAACGGGGAAAAAGGATCAGTGCAGCATCTGAATTTTCTCTAGACTCTAGATCCTAGATTCTGGATTCTAGATTCTAGATTCTAAAATCTAGATAAACGTGTTCTGGGTCATCCCCAATCTCCAATCTCCAGTAAATATCCATACGTATAAAAAATGAAGTGAAATGTGAGAGGTGAATGAATCCGGATATCAAATTTACGCATGTAATAAAATTCATTCAGCATTTGAGGTTGGAGATGCTTTTCACTTTTTACATATGTGTAATAGTATGTAATACAAACAGTGAAGTGGTGCAAATTGTGAATCTGTATGCATTTATTTCATGTTCCCCATTCCATGTATTTTCCATTTCCTAATTTTTATCCTTTTCATCATGTACCATAAACCATAAAATACGTAAATGAACAGTAAAAATATAAAACATCATGTGCTTTTATCATTTGAAATTTGAGATTTGAGAGGGAAAAGAAAATACTGCGAATTTCAAGTGACGGGATGAATCGAGTTTTATTGCTTTTTTCTCTTTCTTGTACAATGTTATTGCTCTCTGCTCAGTATCTCTGTAGAGTACAGAATGTAGAGTGGGTAAAGTACATTGCACATTGAACAGTGTACAGTGTACAGTGTACAGTGTAAAATGTACTTAAGAAAAGAAAAGGGATATAAATCACGCTCAACCCTCAGTTTTCCCTCTTCTTCCTGCTAGTTTTCTAGCCAACCGAAAAATCTCAATCTCAAGAACGCACTTATCTTTTCCACTTCCACTTGAAGACTCGACGAGTCCACGAGTCCACGACTCAAGAACTGGAACTGGAACTGGAAAACTAGGAAACTGGGAAACTGAACCACTCGGCAATCGACAACTTGACTTTTTGTACCACATTAAAGTTAAACGGTTGCTCGTCACCATAAATCATAATCGTCAAGATTCAAGTCTCAAGACTCAAAACTCGAGACTCGAGACATTACAAAAAAACTTTCCCTTTCTCCTCTACATTTAAAACTGGAGTTTGTAATTTCGGATTCCGGGTTTTTTCATCGGTTTTGGTTTTGGTTTCATTGAGCACTGGACGGTAGGCTGTAGATTGTAGATTGTAAATTGATTGGTTAAAAACATCAAAAGTCGTAAACAAACCACAATTATAACATGAGAAAGTTGATTATGAAAATTAAAATGTTTTAAGTAGTTTACACTGCACAATGCGGTTTACGGTTGACGGTTTGTGGCTCCGCACATGTTGTACAAGTGTCACATTTGCAATTTGATGTACAAAATAGGAAATGTTTTCATTGTTCATTGTTCATACCCAAACCTTGCCTCTGCTCAGTCTGTCGTTTTTTCCCTGGATTTCTTTAACGTGTCATCCAAAATCCAAATCCAAATCTAGGTTAAAAAGTGAAAAATGTGTGAATCATTTTTTTGAGGAAAAAAGATAGTGGGAGAAGAGGAAAGGAGAAAGGAGAATGAACCAGTGTGAGTTGAGTCGAGTTGAGTAGACTAGTGTGTAGTGTGTAGTGAGTATTGAGCATTGAAGATTGAGCATTGGACATGGAGCGTAGATTGTAGGGAGTAGACGGAAAGTAGTTTAGCAGGATGAGAGATGCAGACTAAAGTTTGCAATGCACCTCACTGAAAATAAGTTATCGATTTTTCTACGTCTATACTATATGCTATGAGACTGACGAGGAGGAGTGAATGTGTTTGTGTATAAAGTAGAAAGTATATGAAATGAGTGTATGCATCTATATGTTATATTCTGTATTACATTATGTTGTGTATGTGTGTGTGTGTGTGAGGAATCTCAGGCTTACGCCCGTTGGCTTCTGCTTGTAAAGACTGAAAGAAAGAAAGAATGAGATTTCTCTCTCTATCTCTTCTTCCTCTACTACTCCTTTACTCCTTCACTTTATCACTTTTTCAGTTCTTCAGTTCTTCAATGCTCATACCATATCTGTTGTTGTCTGCTCCTATCTTTACTTGTTTTTCTCTTTACTCCACTGTGGTCCCCATTCTGACTAACTCACAACTGCTTACTTTATAGCAACATCCAGGATCTAGAATCTAGAATCCAGAACTTGCAGTATACCTTTTAAATACATGTGGAAAATGAGGCTTGGCTTTCTCTTTTAGTTTCCTCTGTTTTCTCCCACCTGCACTATGCTCCTTATCAGCTTCTCAACAAGCAGAAAAAACTCTGAGATTAAGCAAGAGCAGGAGCAGTTTAATTTCACCGTTGGAACCTCCAAGCTCCAAATTACAAATTCCAAACTCCAAACTCCAAACACACAACATGGCACAAAACAGCACGACACAAGAGGACAGAGTTAACTGCTCCATGAATTGCAATTGTTATTTTCAGTCTCAAAAATGAGATGAACGTCGTAAAATGTACTGTAAAAACTGTACAGCGCACAATGTACAATCAATTGTACAAAATTTGAAAAAATTTGAATTTTAAATCGCAGCATAAATACATAAACTTGAGACAATAACTTGAAACCTAAAAAACTGTATAAAATCATGTTGTACAGTTTAAACAGATCTTTTTTATTCATCATATTTATTTGTCAGTCTCAAAAAAATTATTTCCGTGTTTCCGGCTTTGACGTTTGATAAAGTTTGTGATAATTTTTGTTTCGCCTGTCTGTATTTAGTATTTTTAATTTGAATTGAAGAAAAATAGGGCGATGTTGACAAAGATTCCGTGATTTCGCATAATGTCTTAGAGATAGCAAATTCGCTTGTTTGTTGATTATCCATTCTAAATTCTAGATTTTCCATTTTTTCTTCAAGTTGAGCTTGCATGTAAAATATTTACTACGCAAGCTTGTTCACTTTGTTCAAAAGTTCTGTAAAAAACGTAATGAAATTCACATTTACATACGAATGTACATGTTTAATATGTGAAACGTAGAAACTCGAAACTGGAAACGTGAGAGCTTCCGCTAAAAGAGGTGGATTTGTAACCCAGAAATCGATAATATAAAAATAGGCAAAATGGAAAATGTGCAACTGAAAAATACGGATCCATCCATCCATTTGAATTTGATGATGGAGAGATGCAAATGGGAATTAGTGAATAATCCACATGATAAGTGACACTGTTTTTATTATTAAAATGTGAAAGAGAACACTTCAATGTGTCACACTGTCCAAAAATTAACTTGATCATGTCTCATATTAGTTAAAACTAACTGCAAAGGTAGTTAAATTTTTCAAGTTTTTGTACACACATAGCTAGTAGAATCCGTAGATGTACTTGTAGCGACGAACGAAAATTGAGCTGTATTTTGCCCGTTCGCTGGTGTGACTTTTTCTTCTATCTTTTTAAGCAATTATTCGGACCTATCAAAAGGGATAACTAAAATAAATTATATAATTGTATAAATTTGGAATAACATGTTATAATATTGGTTTATGCATCAACTTATGTTTAAAAGGACATCAAAAGTACGCAGGTCAAATTTTTTTAAAAAAAATAATATTTCTATTATGTAAAATTATATCTGAAACTGTGTCCGTTTGTACATCACTTTGACTGAAAATTTCAAACCCCATATTTTGATTTCATATTCAATTTTGCGAATTTTTTAAAATCAAAATTTGTATTACAATGTCAAGATTTAAAAAGGTTTGTTAAACTTTAAAACCAATATTTCAAAAGTTTTTTGGAAGTTTAAAACTTTTTGTTATATTTTCAAATCAAAATCCAAATGAAAACCTAATATCAAAATGCTTAACAAAAATTTGAAATCTGCATTAAGATTTATAACGGACAGAAATTTGTCTAAAATTATACGTAATATCTTACAATTGTATAGGATTGTTAAATTATAAATTTCTCCACACAACATATTCTAAGTGTGAATGTGTGAGTACAGCATTATAATTTATAATGCACGGACAAACATAATTCTGTAGTCAGAAGCTGAATTTATTATGTTGATACTTTTACTCTCACTATCGCTGCACACCAAAACCTCCTACGTTAGTAAAAATAGTTCCACAATTAAATGTACATTTTGAGCTCCACCACAAATCAAACCACATTTTTATTTGATTATTATAAAGAGCATAGTTAAATGTACATTTAAGTGTAAAAACATCTTGGTTACATTTGTGGTGGAAGATTTTAAAATTAACATTAAAATTTCCAAAAATTTCCAAAAAAAGTATTTTTGAACAACGAAAAAGCTTCTTCTCGATTTTAGAAAACATTTGAAATAGGCAGAATTTTAATTAAATATTTAGTTTGGTGTAAAAAGCACTTTTAAAATACGATTTATAAATTTTCAAAAAGTGATATTATGAAAATTAAATGCTTTTGAAGTGTACTTATTTCATAATATAAGAGCTTATTTTTTTGTTTTTGATGTAAAATGATCAAGAGTTAATGTGATAATCATGTGAAATGGGGTGCTTAATCTCATTTGCATCTCTCCATATGTGTACCACTGACGACCCAGAGGATAAACTGAAATAAAGTGATTTCTGTGAGTCTGATTCAAGGAAACACAA
>JAQGBH010003905.1:0-18400 GCA_034698265.1 Sminthurinus aureus
AGGACAAAATTTGAATACAATGAACAACCATTTCCTGGTTCATGAATTCAGGACAAAATTTGAATACAATGAACAACCATTTCCTGGTTCATCAATTGAGGACAAAATTTGAATACAATGAACAACCATTTCCTGGTTCATGAATTCAGGACAAAATTTGAATACAATGAACAACAATTTCCAGGTTCATCAATTGAGGACAAAATTTGAATACAATAGATAGTTGTTGAGCACTTCCTTGTTCGAAAACGTATAAAAACTCCTTACGATTTTCCAACAGCAGTCATTTGAGCTCTCGGTTTGGAATCAACTTGTTGTGTCTTCATGGATAACTACAAGGTATTGCTAGACCAAGCTGAACTTCTCAAACGACAAAGTGAAAGAGTAAACTGTAACCATAACGTAATATTTTCATCTCCTAATGGAATTGTGAAGTTTGCTCTACTGTATTGCAAGCTCTGTTCTTTACCAGTTTTTGCACAACATCACACTAGCTTTACAAACAACATAGCCTCTTGTTGTGCTATTTGCCCCAATTGTAGTCAATATTTACAAACTGAGTTAACTTTTTCAAATATATTAATTCGTCAAACAACAACATAAGAGATATAGGAGAACTATACCATTACAAGTGTCATGATAGTTCTATTATGTCAGTTTGGTGTGACACATCTTGCTTTCACAGAACTTTGTTAGTTACTGTAAGTGAAGGTGAAGAATATCTCCTAATTTTCTGTCGCTTCTGCAATAAGTGTATTTGGCGTACATAATAAAGAAAGCAAACTTGTGTTTGATCACAACACATTTTTCAAGTTCTACAAAGTATAAATGTTCCATCATTTGTATGTCTTGTAAACGAAATTTACAAGCTTTTCCTCAAGGAAACCAAGCTCTTGTTTTAGACTTTCTTTTCGCACCGTGCAGACCTCATCACGAACTATCCGACGATCAATTAAATTCTGCAGCCGACGTTTTCACCCTACTACCGTTATCTGAGAACTCAACGTCCGTACCATCAGGGAACTCACAGCAGGGTATGGACACAATCGACAACATTATAAAAGCTGTTTTGGGGCACTTTTAAGAGAATATTTGTTTTAATTACTGTTCTTGGATTAAAATGTACTAAATGAGTCTCAAACTAGACGTGTTTGTAACAAACAATACAGAAAATCTTCCTCCTGATAATATAATTGTGCTTCATGACATTTCTTTACACTGTGCCAAAGAAATTGTTATACAACCCAGAGAAACTCGAGAAGTAAGTACACAAATTTCATGTAAAATACCTAAAGGGTGTTTGGGTATAATTTCAGCTCCGTTTCCAGCAGCTTTGGTTCTAGATCATTTAACACTTCAAACATCAGTAATTGACTCAAATTACATTGTCCCCATTAATATTCTCATCAGAAAACTACGGTACCAAAGAAGTTAAATTAAGAATAGGGCGGCCTGTTGGTAAACTACATTTTGTGTCCTTACAATCTGTTTCCATTATTGTTTATAAACAAGAAATTCAATCTAAAAAAGTAAAGTAATGCAAGAATCTTTCGATAACTCTGCAGAAGGATGTTTTGTTGAATACGAAAGGAAATGTAATAGACATAACTCAGTTCACTGGCGAAAAAGAAGAATTGTGTGCAATTGTGAAACTGAACATAAAACATATTGCTTTGAGTTTTTTGACCCGTATGAAAAATACAGTGATAGTATTTGTGGCTGTAGTTATTTTGACAACATTAGCGACATTGAGGGTTGTGAGAAGTGTGAAAGCACTAAAGACAGACCTTGTAAATGTATCGATGACCAAGAAATAAGTTCCGAAGAAGACGAAGAAATTGCAGTGGATATCGAGGAAACTACAAGTGTGGACTCTGTAAGTTAGCATACGAATACAGCTGCTTTGATTGAATTTTATTATTTCTACAATGGATCGTGAGGGAAACATAATAGCTAATGTTTTTGGTATGGTATCTACAATTATATCTCTTATTTTTGGTTTAGTTACTATGATTTATGTAAAAGGAATTTACGACGTTTTATTTAAACATATAAAGTAAAATAAGAAAAAGAACATTTTTTGAAAATGCAGCTTTCAGATCTTTTAGCCTGTTTGTCGGTACTGTGGTTTTTTTATTTTTGTTTGATAACTACATCGTATATATTATATTTTTACTGCCTTGTCCGTATATATATTTTTGTGCAAGAAGAATCTTTTTATAATTTGTTAACAAAAACATCAAATATAACAACTGTAATGTCTTAGGCTACACCAATTATTTTGTTTGTGTAAGAAAATAGTTTTAATATTCAAGTTAATTAATTGAAGAACTGTAAAATGGAGATTCATCAAAACAAAACCAGGTTATTGTAGCTTTCAATACATTAAAAATGTAAAATTCACGGACGACTTTTTGTGAAATTTCATCGTCTAAAGTGTTCATGCACACCTATAGAATTTCATAAGACACATAAATTTTGTGTATTAGATCTTAGTTCAGACATAACAAACTATTGTAGTATACGTTATACTAAAATCTGTGACATAAGTTATGCTAGGTAGTTAGCAAAAAAACCAAGTGTTATTTCTATAAATAAGCGTGGAGAAAAAGTCATGTACATTAAAGAAATAACAATCACTTGTCAGTGTAAATCAAATCAAGATCATAAAACATTCGGACTTACAAGATTAAAACCAAAACGGTACGGGCATAGATGTGCTTATTGTCCCTGCATGCAACAATTACAGAATGGTGATGAACGAGATGCAGCTTATGAAGAAACAGAAAGTATTGACTCAGACCATGAACTTCAAACAGAAACATAAAGTGAAGGAGAACCTGGACCGAACCTGAACCTAAAATATTGTGTTCAAACAAGAATCGTAGTTCTGATGAAGAACTTGAACCTGAACCTGAACCTAAAATACTACCTACAAACACCAAACGTAGTGCTGAAGAAGATCCAGAAACTTTATTAAAAAGACGCAGACTGTTTTGTGGGGAACTAGAGGATAAGGACATAGAAAAGCTTTGGAATCATGAATTGATAGATGGTGGATCCACTATGACTGCATATTATATACATATAAAGAAATAGGGAGACAAATGTCTATTGCAATTAAAGCAAAAACTATAAAGGTATACTTTCTACAACCTGACGGTAATTTGAAAGAATACAATCATATGACTCCATGTACTAAAGAAATCGAAAATTCTTTTAAAAAACTTACAACTCCTATAGAAAGTTATTTAGTTCTTTAAAGCTTTATATGTTTTAGATTTTAATTACGTATTATTTATCTGTTAGTTATTGATTTATTATTTATCGGTTAGTTATTGATTTATTATTTATCTGTTAGTTATTGATTTATTATGTATCTGTTAGTTATTGATTTATTATTTATCTGTTAGTTATTGATTTATTATGTATCTGTTAGTTTTTTATTTAATATTTATTTATCTGTTAGTTATTGATTTATTATTTATCTGTTAGTTTTTTATTTAATATTTCTTTATCTGTTAGTTATTGATTTATTATTTATCTGTTAGTTTTTTATTTAATATTTATTTATCTGTCAGTTATTGATTTAATATTTATTTATCTGTTAGTTTTTTTATTTAATATTTATTTATCTGTTAGTTATTGATTTAATATTTATTTATCTGTTAGTTGATTGATTTATTTGTTTGTCTGTTATTTAGTGATTTATTTATTGATTTATTTATTATGTTAGTTATTTATTGATTTTATTTATTATATGTTATTTTGAACATGATTTGTTTCTATAAACATGAATAAAAAGCTCAAAAGTTGATTGATTTATTTGTTTGTCTGTTATTTATTGATTTATTTATTATGTTAATTATTTATTGATTTTATTTATTATATGTTATTTTGAACATGATTTCTTTCTATAAACATGAATAAAAAGCTCAAAAGTAAACTTTTTTTAATTACTTACTTAAATCTTATTGTTCCACAAGATGTCCTTGCTTTTTTTTCTGGGAGACAATCAAAGGCTCCTTACATTTTACATCGTAGTTGATTTACGACCCCGAACGTCTGGTATTAGTGGACCTGTACGAATTCGTACATCAGGGAATACCAATAATCCCAATAAAGGATCACGATTAGAATAGTTTTAAAAAAAAACGGTAAATGTTTAATGCACACAAATATATTGTTATTTACTATAAATTATAAAATCCACCAAAATGTTATTGTTTTCTAGTCATATTGGGGTATATAATTTAAGCGTTTTTGAATTTTTTTTGTAGAAACGCACACATGAAGTCATAAAACGTTTGTTTTACTTTACATGTTTTGAAATCGAATATTATGAAAATTAAAAACATATTTCATGTGTGTATAACATGTATATTATTATATGCTTTGGAACTCAACCATCTGTATAATGTAAAATATTCAATATTCGGTGAATTATTTACTTTGTAAAAAATAAAAAACATCATTCCATAATATATTTTCGTCAGTACCTTTTGTGTTCTGTTTGGTGTTATTATTTAAATAATATTTAAGGAGGGAAGATAATTTTAAAAAAAGTCGCCTACATAACACTACTGTTACATTTTGCCACTGAAAAAAACTCCACTCGGCGTCCATCAAATATTTGGTTTGTTGTCTAAAGTCAGTAGTAGAATAATTTTCTGCCGGTTCCCCACAGTTTTTATCACGTTGGACAATGTATAGAGTAAATTCATGGCTAAGTATGGATTCCAAATATTTCCAGTCTGTGACAAGAGGTTGACTCACTGAGTACTCTGAGCAGATTTTTCCACGAAATGCGTTCGTCAGAATTAGTCCCATTCCCAACCAAAACCAAAACAAAATTTTAAAAGGGGCCATAAAATTTCCACGACTACTAATATTTTCATTTTCATTATCATTACTCTTGGTTTTTAAATATCCAGCTGAAGAGGATTGCTCCAGAAGAATTCCAACATTCCAAATCACTGAATCCATAAATATGGAAATTGTACGAAAAAGTGAGTGCATTTTTTGTGGGAAACACAATTTACATTCAAAATTTCCATGACATGAGACTTTTCTTATTTTTTGCATGGGGACGTAAAAACAGAGGAGAGAAGCAGTGAGACAAAGGAGGCACAAAAGGGAAAACCAGACGTCGTTTGTAAAGGGAGCGGTGAAAATCTCAAACGGAGTTTTGTGTTGTCGAACTCTGTCTGCTGTAATAAATCTGTAGGCGTCGGAATATCCAGATCGTACAAATTCATGATGCCACATAAACCTGCGAACGGATGAGTGCGGATTGTAAAATTTTATATCAATCGGAGTTCCAAAATAAAATTGGTATTTGTCACGGCTCGCTGCACCTGTTATAATTCCAGGGTTTTTATTCAGAGTCGTTTGATTTAAAATGGATGCAAGGATTTGGACCATCTCAATTTCTGGGCTAAGTTCTTTTGTTTGTGTTAAAAATTCCCACCGTGCATTTCTTCCGGAATTGATCAATTTCTTATAGGAATGACACATTTTTTCAAAACAGGAAACATGGAAACTTGAAGGTGGACAAGAAAAATGAGACATTTGATGACTATTACAAACTGGACAAAGCACATAACCTTCTTCAATCCCGGGGTTACGACTTTCTTCGATTGTGAGAAAGGAATGTATCAGGACAAAAATCGGCCCCATGATGATCAGTCGCAGTTTCAGTGTAAAATAGGACATGTCGAATTGTCTGTATGCCAAGTAGACGATGAATCTTAGATTTTGATTCAAATCGTAGTCTCCGACAGCCCAATCAACATTATCAACAACTTTTTCCATTATTGATTTCGTAAAACGAAGAGCAGGTTCTGGGACATTTTTCACATCCGGTGGTAAAATTATGATGATAAAGTAGCATTTTAATCTCTTGGTTTCAAGAAGGAATTTTCCAGAAACACTGACACGACGAGAAGACAAATGGAATTCAGAAAAATCATATAGTTTCTTTGATGTGGTCGTTCCTTCGATAAGTGAAGGTCGACTCATTCCAGAAAAATCAAAGAGATGTGCAGATGTTACATTTGTGGTAAACTCCATAAAATAAGGAAAACAATCACCTTGCATATCCAAAATCAATGGATTTATATCAAAGTTCCGGATGGGGTTTTTTAGAGTCACAAAGTTGGAACAGAAAATGACGGGAAGAATCATTTCTGACATTATTATAGTAATTAAGAAAACGTTGCAAAAACTGTTACTTTTCTTCATTTTTTTTACCTTGTACTTTGTCACAAAATACAAACGAAATATAGGAAATAATACACTGTATACTTTAAACTTTAAAATACCAAAAATGTACAATCTCGAATCACTGGTTTCTAATCTACAGTGACTGAACTGAAAGCTTTATTGAAAGTGAATATATTTCCTTTGTCCTTGTTCTCCATTCTCCATAATTTGAAAATAAAATTTTACATAACTAAATACGATTGCTGCATTTTTACGAGAAGAGTTTTACTTTCATGCTCCATTTATGATATTTATGCTTTCTAATGGATTGGAAATTTAAAGCACCACTTTCACCTGATAAACAATCAATCAATAAGGAAAAATAGAAATAAGAAAACAACATAATGCACAGCACTTGAACAATAATTCTCAAGAGAAAGCTTTTGGTACACGAGGAGCTTTCGATGTTCGATTGCTGATGGTACTTCCACGTTGAACATTGACCATTCAACACGTTTAACTACTTAAACGTGTTCAATTTTCAATGTGCAATTTGAACAATAATTTTATCTATTATTTTCCAATTTCCTTACATAATGCCCGGTGCTCAAAATCCAAAACTCTAAATACTTGAAAAAACGTGCTATATCGTCAATCGACATTTCTTCATTTCACGTTCCATAAAATTTATTCATAATATTTTTAACATTTTATTCACTATTGACTATGGACTACATTATCGTTGAAGGTATATGAAAATTATTACAATGAATGAACTTTATACCGTAAAATATGATACACGTTTGGCAAGAACATTATTTTCACTTTTCTACTTTTCGTAATAGAAATAGAAAACACAAAAGTATCTGTATATATGCATAATGTTTATATATATACAGTATTTTCAGTGTGCTGTCAACTCGTTCAACTTGATAGCGAAAATAGATAAGTATGTAATAAGTAATAGCGATTAACAAAATAAGTATTCATCACAAAACAATATGATTGAGTCTTGATTAGCAGTCAAAAAGTAAGCTCAAAGTTCAAGTGCATAACACAAAAGTAGCAACTTGAGTTTCAGTCTTCAGTCTTCGGGAAGTGCCATAAAAAGCTTTTGAATGAAAATCGTCAGAGATTCTGAAAAGAAAGAATAATAATAAACAATATATTTGTGCTGATTTGTTAGTTTGGTGGTAAAATTTCTGCTAATTTTTCAAAATATTACATTTGTCTACGATCGTGTGTTTGACGACAGACAACAGAAAAAAACTTGAATTGTTCTTACTATTGATATTTTGAGCAAATTCAGGAAGTTCTTCTCTCTTGACGAGGAGAAAGTAGACGGGAAGCCCTGAGATCACAATAGCGAGGCCTAGTATAGCTTCCATTGGCGCTTTGTAGAATGGCAGGACAAATAGAAAAATGGAAATTACCAAATAAACTATGGGGAAAATTAGGGATATCTGCGGAAAACAAAACACTATCAATTAGCAAATGTACATTTATTTTGTAGAGCATAAAACAATAATAATTATTTTTATAAGTATGATGAAATGTTTTTTTTACTTTGATGGGTCGCTCCAGTTCTGGTTTCTTCCATCTCATCCAAAGCATTCCAGCAATAACCGCCGCCGTCGAGACAGAGTACAAGAATCCAGCGTAGTTAATCAGAGTGTAAATTTCTCCAGTGGACAAGTAGATGAGAGAGAAAATTGCTATTATGATTAGCGAGGGTGCCGGCGTCATTCTGGACACTTTTATGAGGGCAAGCATCCGTGGAAATTGACCATATCGAGCTCCAACGAATAACATTCTGAAAAAATTGACACATTTTACATTTTACACGAGTTATTATTGGTTTACCTATATTATACATGCACAAATGGAAGAAAAAGAGCGTCAGAAAATGTATTTTATTGACATTTACCTCGCAGAGATCATGAGACCAACGGACAGTCCCCCAAAAGTTGAAACGGCTACAAAAACAGGGATTATAAAATCCCAATCGCCCAGCAGTTTTTTCCCGAATGTCTTTTCAAAATAAATTTACAAGCTTCAGTAACATTTTTAAAATCCATCATATTTGTAAGCAATGAGCATAAAGTGAAACTTGTTCCATTTAAAATGTAAATTTACTTACAATGGCAGTTGCACTGGAGTCAATCATTTCTTGAGGTGTGAGGACTGAGAAGTAGGCAATATTCACCAGAATGTAAATGATCGTCAGGAGTGGAAGAGAAATGTAAATTGAACGGGGTAGATTCCTATTGGAAATGAAATAGACAGTAGAAACAACCAATCCAAACAAAACTCTTACATTTTTATTTTTTGTTAGTACAAATAAAATAAAACGCTAATTTTTGTCAAATTGGTTGTACTTGTTCGGATTTTTGAGTTCCTCTGTCATGTACATCAGAGAGTTGGCACCACCAAAAGCGTAGATTCTAAATTCAAGCATAATATATACACAATATTTTTATAGAAGCCAAAAGAAGCCAATAAAAATAGTAAACATTAATCACAAGATATTTCAGCAGTTAAAAAAATACCCTGAGTAAAATGCTAAGCTAATAGTTCCCGGGTCATAATTTGAGTTTTGAAACATATTTTGAAAATTTTCCTTGTGACCTGTTAGAACATAGAATAAAATATTATAATAAAATGCAAATCTGACAATTTACAATGTACTTAACGCACAAACAAAATGCAAATGTATATTATTATGCCACATGTTTTGTAATGAGTATTAACCGTTTGAAATGGCGACAGCTCCAGTGATAATAATGACTACAAGTGACCCAACTTTGGCTACTGTAAACACATTCTGTAACATTGCTGTGAGACGTACATCATAGCAATTGAGAAAAATGACAAAGCAGATCAAAGCTGCAGCAATGAGTCTCATCGCTGACTCCGGAAACATGTCCTGTGCATCCGGCGATGTACAATCAATCAGAGACATGAAAAAAGGCTCCATTATGTACTGACTACAAACCAGAGCTAAAATGGCGTAGTTCACTGGAATGAAAATCATGATGACAGACCATAAATACAAAAATGCAGGCAGTGGACCTAGACATTCGTAAAGATAGTGAAAATCTGCTCCAGACGCTGGAAAAGTTGTACCTAAAATTCAACATGGATAAGAAACAATAAAAAATATAGAATATATTGTCGATTTTGCATTTTGTAATAAAATATTACGTTATGTTTACTGTTTATCTACTAAAAATCTACCGAGTTCAGCATAACATATTGCTCCAATGGTGGATAAAATTCCAGAGAGAGCCCAAATCACAAGAGACAAGCCGACTGAGCCGACTTCGGCCGTTATTCCCTTCGGTGAAATGAACAAACCTGGTGAAGAAATAAAAAATAAGATTTTCTTCTTAATTAAAATAACTCATTTTCAATAGTAATTAAAACATGGTTATAATAATTATTATTGATTATTGATTATAGTTTTCTACCTGAACCAACAATAGCACCAACTGTAATAGCAACTCCTTCAAATAATCCTAATTCTTTCTTCAATCGAACTTGATCTGTCGGGTTAGTTGTAGTGCCATAATTTTTAATATCCATTTCTGAATTAATACTCATGTTTTCACCCATGATTCCGGTGGTACTCCTAGAATCAGTATCTCCGTCTCCGACAAGTTCTCCAGCCTTTTTCTTCATCTTTCCTGGTTACAATCACGTTCTTCTTTATATCTTGACTATTTTTACTTACATGCACAACACTTTTAAATATTGCCTAACTTTTTTCACTGCTTAATTACCTACAAAATTTTATCTTTAACTGAACTTTAAACACTAACGATAAATCATAATTCGTAGAGACCAGAGAATAACTTTATTTCTGAATATTTATTATGCTGCCTCGTTCAATTTGATACAGGAAAGAGACTTGGAATTTTCAAATCGACTGAAAATATGATACTACTAATAGCAAATGGTAAATTGTAATGGGTAAAACATGAGAAACTATCCAAGTGTTTGTATTGTGTATGGTGTGTTGTGAATGGAGCACAGTCTACTCAAACTGATAATATAAATGGTGTAAACTCTAAATGCTTAATACAAAATATGTGAAGCCTTGTCAATCATTGCATATGAATATGATATAAATAAATAATATTGTTATATCTTTTATTTCTCTGACTGTTTGTACTGTGTGTGCGTCAGTCACATATTACAACATGTATAAAAAGAATCAAACTGTGATTGTAAGTTGTAAATTGTAATGAATTTTTACCGCTGTGATATTTATAAGCACATGAAGAAGCATAATGCATGTAAAATGTAAAATGTATCATGTGTACATCGACAAGGGAATAGTACAGAAAAAGTTGCTGGGATTTCCAAAATTCATTCACAGTTAGTATTTCGTATACTGTGTGTAGTGTGTAGTGCATAAAGTACACACAATACAGAATACAACTGATAGACAGAAAGAAGCCAGGCGATTTGAAGATAAAAATCAATACTGAACATGGAACATTGAATATTGTCTATTCAAAGTATTTAAATAACTGCAACGTGTCACATTTTTATCACGTGCATTTTGTATTTTGTATTAGTTAAATAATATCGTCCCTTCACTTATCTTTTTACAGCCCTTTCACAGCCTTTCATGTTTTCAAGTTAGTTTACAACTCAAAACTCTAAACAGAAGTAATTAAGCCAAAATATACATACAATTTGACTCATAATTTGTATTGTACACCATAAGTACACGACAAATATTCCAATAGACTTGGACATTCATAATATTTCTAATTTTAATTACAACAGAATGAAATGAAATGGTCCCCATGTGTGTATAACTCATGACAAACTGGAAACAGAAGAATATATTATTATGGTAGAATGTGTAAGTACTCTGCGTTACTTTTTTCTTGTCAATGTTGTAGAATGGGGAATAATAATAACATTACTTGACTTGGACGACACACGTGCTTTTACCTTCTACCACTTACCAAAGCGTTCAACATCAACTTTCCAGCATACATTATACATTATACATCATGCTTCATGCTTCATGCTAGACAATTTGTACTTGAATGTGGTTCACAGTAAAACAGGAGAATCGCGTACTAAAAAGCAAATGTAAGGATACATATGACCAACGAGAAAAATGTCAATCCTTTCGGAGCACGGATATTTTTATTTCCAGTTTCCAGATTTTACCTATGAACTGGAATCGCTGGAAGGTGGAAGACTACTCATCTGTACATAAGTTATTTTGTCCCTCAAAACTCAAAGGTTTCATGCATAGGTAAAATCATTTTATAAATTGTACAAGCGTAATATATGTACTATTTGTCGTTTGTCGTCACAGTCTGTGCATTTTAGATCTTAGAAAAGGACGTGTGACGTCTGATGTTTGTTTAACAGCCACTATTATAATAAGTACCGTTTTATCGACTACACATATTGTACCTCAAATTTCGAGGAAATCTACATCCGAATTGGTTGTAAAAACCATTAAGTCGCGTCCGATCCGGGCACGGTGAATGTTGAACCTAAAAAACAACGGAGCTAAAAATTCATTCACGATTTTTTGGTTTTGTATTATTATTCTTTAGTTGTCTACCGCTTATTTGAGCAAAGTTTTTATCGCTTTCAAAATTCGAGAAAATTGTTGGAATCCTTTGTATTCTTTCCCTCATAAGAGTTTCTTTAAATTGTACAACTTCGACGCCGCTTAAAATTTCTGTGAAATTGAACGTCGGGTTTTGCTAAAATTCTGTTCAAGTTCAACGCCGTTTAAATTTTCTACAAAATTGAACCCCGATTTTTATTAATATTCTGCAAGACTTGGACGCCGTTTGAAATTTCTAGCAAATTAAACGTCGATTTTCATTAAATTTTCATTAAGTTGCTTGAAACTGCAAAGTAGCAAACGCGACGCGGGTCAAATCGCGCAGAGCTCTTGTTGTTATTATTTATAGAGTCTCTAGCTAATACCGGATAAATCCAGAAAGGAACAGAAAATAGAAATGAGTATGGAATCGTAAAAAGGTGTAAAGCATAATGATGTATGTAGGTGGGAGATGAGGTAAATATGACATGATGACTTTTATACTGTATGTTGTGTGTTGTATGTTGTATTCGTTGGAAATGCGAAGACGTAAGAATAAAGCACAAAATGAACATATTTTTCGAAAGAGAGGGAGAGGAAGAAATAGTGTTATTATGATTCATGTTGTTTATTATGTGGATCCATTATACACATTTACATTGTACATGCTTCATAACTTCATACATAGAAGGTCATACGTATCGTTTAAACCGAGAGCGGAAGGCAATTAGCGTGGTAGGAATAATTAGCATGAGACAATTTCATATATTATTATTATTATTTCGACAGCTAACAACACTATAAAATAGAGAACATAAATACGTACAAAATATACGCCTCGCTTTGACATGTTAGTTTCTCATCTCTAGAAAAATATGCATCTTGTATGCAGTATAATTAACTATGTACAAAATACACAATACATTTGTCTCACCTGTGATGATTCATACATTTAAGTACGTATATAAGTGCATGTGTAAATACCTGTACGTGATGAATACGAATCAGTAGTAAAATATCAATAATTACTTGCGAAGGAAAAACTTTGAAACGCACATTTTGTATTAGTTTGTCGAATGTTCTCTTTTACTCCTGAATTTACGTTTTCCATCTTCTGCTGAGCTCTCGTATCTTCTGCTGAGCTCTCGTATCTTCCACATCGCCATTCGTGCATACAAACATAAATTTTGGCTTTTGATATTGAGATTTTTTAAAAGAACAGGATTTTATAATTCATTCAGTTTGCAAGCTATTTTTTCTGAACATTTTCATTTTTCATAAACTGTAAAATCTTGTAATTTCCACTATCTGTTAACTTGTAAAATACCTAAATAAATTGAAAATGTGTTTCGATTGTGACGATCTGCTTGAATGTGCTTTATGTGCCACTTGCTGTTATCTCTGTTGTAAAGGTAAAAATTTATAAAATTCTCTATTTTCTGAATAATAATAATTATTTTTATTCTCTAACATTTGAAAAACGTATTGAAAACAGAATAATATTTTGTTACAGAGCCAAATCGAAGGCCCGCTCAGCCACAAACGATTGTGATACAACAACCTACGCCGATAATTAATGAGCCTGGACACTTTGGACCTCCTCCTCCTCAACCTCCGTATTACAACATGGCTTATCCACCTGGATACGCACAGCCTTACAATCCCAATTTACCCAGATACTAAAAACAAAAAACAACATGTTTTATCCCCCAAAACATTTCTGACACTTTGTAATTATCACTAATTTTAACCCAATACCATTAATTCCACAATAATTATTTTATAAATCTGTTTATCTTTGTTCTTTTATCGATTAACCTAAAGCCTAAAGACGAATAAAGTTCTTTATTTTGCATGATGTGTTCCCATTTATTCCAATTTTAACTATTATTAATGCATTTGATGTAGCTGAAAGCTGGTGGTTTAGAGTGCAACTAATTAATTTACTAGATTAAAACGAGAACCACGCTCAAAATGGCATTAATCATCGTGTTTGGAGTTTCAATCGTAATTCGTGAAAAGTTTCCCAGATAAAATCCAAATGGAATCAAACATTGCAGTTCTCGTCGAGTCAAGTTTTGATCCATTAAACGCCTTCCAGATGTTTTGAGTTTCAGCAGTGTTGACTTTTTGATCTCACTACAAACATGTTGACTTGCTCTGAAAGTGTTTGCCAATTCAGAAAATCCAACGATGATGAAGAGCCCGAGAAGGACGGAGGTCAATGAAAAGAATAAGTTAACCATCACTGGTAATTTTGTGGTGGAATGTGGCTCCAGGATTAAATAAGTTAGAAGCATAATTTGAGATAGCATCAGCGTAAATGTAACCAGTGGGATGTAAATGCAACGGAAAATTCCATTGCAGTAGATTCCAAAGAGACGGAAATTGGTGTAGCCATCAATCCTGTGTTTTCCCACTAGACGTTCATTTCTAAATTGGTACAAAAAATCATGGAGAAGCCGATTTCAATAATAAACGTTTAATTTCAAAATACATGTAAATAATTATTATATCTCAGTTATTATTTTTGTAATAAAATCTTACGATAAAAGTTCGTGTTGCTTTATTTTCATGGAGAGTGTTGAAGCGAGAAAAAGGAAAAAGCTTGTAGAGACAATTGCCGAGTTGGCTGTGATTGTCAGAGTTTCTAAAACCAGACAAAAAAATTTTGTGTACACACCGTTGAGGAAAATGTTGAGGACGGTATCCTGTTTTGTTGTGTCCATATTTCGGAAATTAAGGAGGATTGAAACAGGCTGTAGAAATATCAGACTCAGGACCAGCATCCACACACCGATGATTGATTCCGTATAGAAATTCCATGCTCGATAACATTTTTTCCCTTTCTTTTCTACACAGCTCATTGTTTCCAGCTGCTCATTTTTCTGATTTTCCTGCTGCTGTTTCATTTGCTCATCTTTCAACTTTTCTTGTTGTGACTCAAGTTCCTTGAGGATGAGAACAGTGTCATTTGTTCCGTGGACAAAGGTCAGATGAGCTATATTTGCCACAAAGGCAATTCCCGGTCGGAGGAAATGAGACATTACCCAACTATCGATCTGTTTAATTTTCCAAAGAAGGCAAATGAAATTTAGAACCTCGAGCGAATTCCAAAGGAATAAAATCCCGACAATCAATTTATACACTTTTGATCGCCAAGAATGCTCCTCAAGTTTTGAAAATAACACTTTGCTTCCCCTGCTTTTTTGGTTGTTTCCTTCAACTGATATTGGAAATAAATTCATTTTCACTTTTGAAGTATCAAAATCATCCGTTGACATGATTTTGATATCAAGTGGAAGGATTTTGATAAAACAATTGAATTTCAAACTCCATAAAAATACATAATACGTTTTTTCTGCTAAACACGCTCGAGAATTTTGTAACTGAGTTTTGTACACATTTTTCTTGATTTTAATGAAACGTTTTATTTTTTTCAATCTATTGATGAGTTTTGTCTTGTTATTTTCCATGTACGAGCGTACTTGTGCACAAAATACTGTATCCATTCTTTTTTCCTTTTAAATGTTTTACGGTTTATTGTGAGAAAAATTATTCAGCACCTTTACACAACATCCTGTTTTTCAACGAGAGTACTTATGGTGAAAGTTGGCCAGTACACTCTTGTCGTTTACCTTTGTGCTTTGAGCATGAGAGGGAGAGCGGAAATGAACTCAACTCCCTTTGTGTATATAGTATAGTACGTAACCACTATTTTTTCTCTGTGCAGTGAGTATTGAGTATTGCTTATCATTTTGGAAAGAAAATTGCGATGATAAGCTCTACAGTGTACCCTGCATACTAAAACCTGGAAGAATTATATCAAAACAATTCATATCGGACACTCGTCAATCTAGAGTCTATTAAAATATTAAAATAATTTAATGAAGTTTGAAGGAGCCATTAATATTTTACAGAGTGTACCATAAAATACCCAGCAACTTTAGCTGTCGGCTGTTGAATAAAAGACGTGCAAAAAATAAATGCAGACTGAAAAGGTTAAGTGGAATCTCTTGTATCCTGAATATTGAATATTGTACACCGCATATTGAATTTATCTGCTGGGTTAAAGGTTACTCATTTATAAACACAAGTCCCGAAATAACTGTCAACATGTCTTGTTTGGTTTGGCTTTGTCTGGTTCCGAAAAGTGTACAAACGTCATGCATATAATCAAGACGTCAAACAGTGTACATAGTACTTAATACGTTGTGTATACATATCCGCCAAAAATATGCCAATAATTGTTGTGATTATCTGTTCAAAATCTAATTTCGTATAGGTCCTATGGACATTGGATAGAGAATTGAGAATTGAAAACGAAGAGGACAACGACAACGGTGTCACGTACAACGCAGAAAAGGGCATAAAAATCAATTGTCTTTTCCCTGGAAGCCTTCCAACTAAAAGTGTTTGACTTTATTCAGTGGGTCATCAGGTTGAATAGTAAACACTGCGTGTATTGTACTGGGTATGATTGATGAATGATAAGCGAGTTTAACTATTCAATTATTGTACAGTGAATGATGAATGATGCATAAATCCTGTATTTTATATGGCTGAAATGCTAGCAAAATCAAATTTTCACATTGTAATATCTTTACCTCTTTTGTCACTTTTTCTGATTTAAAATGAAAATTTTGCTGCTAGTGTTCCACTTATTCTACTAACCCAGCAAACTGACAGATATGTTGATGTAGCCTGTTCAAAAGTTAGCAAAGGGCATCATATATTCATGGTAAATTTATTTGCGACTGATTCGGAGTTCCAGCTTGCAAAATGTCGTAAGAAAACTCAAATTGCAACCAAGGTAAAAATTGATTGCACATGAATGACTAAACGAATAAACGATAAATGTATGATTGGTTATTGTTCAAGGGAAAACAGATAATAAATAATTTTTTATACAATTCGTGAGATGCAATCAAAATTCAAGTCCATCAAGGAAAAAGTTGTTGATAGAAATTACAAAGCGAAACGAACTGCACAAAACGGAAACTACAAACTACTTCAAATTGAAGTAGTTTGTAGTTTCAACTTCAATGTCTCGTTCAGAGTTTCTCGTTGAACGAGACTTTTATAAAAAACATTTCACAACACAAACAAAGTGGCATATAAGAAGAATAATAATAGTACGTAATGTGTACAGTAATAGTAGTAGTAGTAATAATAATAATAGTAAGGAGGGTGTAGGGGAAATGGAAGTGTGGCAGCTTGCTGACGGAGGTGTATTTTTCTTCGCCTCCCACTGCACCAGTTGTGTGTGTACGTACAAATGGAGACGACTGGAGAAACGCCGAAGCCGTTTCAAGTCCAGTATGAATGGAGGAGACTGTGTCTCTTTTGTTCCTCTATTGAACTCATTGTAGACTGCGTCTACAAAAACAAACATTTAAAAAAAAAATCCGCTTATGCTTTATGTGAGGCACGAGCTGCGTAGTCTATGACATACATGTTATATGGAAAAAATCGCCGGATTTTCACAACGGAGAAGCATTAGCAATATGAATGCACACAAAATAAAAAGAGAAAGGTGTTGTGACGTATTGTGGATCCGTGTAATGTAAAAACAAATACAATGACATAAAATTCCGCTATGCTGTATTTGTAGTACTGATTGTCAATACGTTTTTAATGCTACGGATCCACTGTCGTCATAGTACCTTTCTCTTTTCAGCTTGTCTCTTATGCTTCTCCGTTGGATTTTCCCTAATGGAATGATTGAATATCGTCCGTGGTCTATGAACTTTTATCTTTTATCTGTGTATTTTCAAAGTATTTCAGACCTTTTGTTTCTTGTTCTTCACTCCATTTTTTTCATTCTTTTGATTAAAGGGTCCTGTTTTTAAGTACGCTGTGATCACATTTAATAAGATAAGATAAGATATTTTATTTGTCCCCTCGGGCTGCAGCCCATGGAACATTTAGTTAAATGTATTACATTGATTACAATATAATTCAGGGAGAGCCATTTGTTTGAAACAAAAAATTTGTGTAATAATAATCCATTATAAATTTGAATCATGAATATCATGTACGTTCAAGAGTTTTCTTGGTCATTCATTTTTTAGTACATGCTTGAGTATAATGTGTAAATGTTGAATTTTGGATAATAATAATAATAATTAGAAAATCTGGTTAATATTGTTCTGTCTCATTGTTGGAATTGTTTGAGTTTGAGTCCCAATGAAGAGAAGTTGAGTTCTAAACAGCTGGGCAGTTTTCCTTGCTTGTGGGTTTCTTTTTCTTTCTCGAGTCTCCAATATTGGTATTGGTATTTACTGCAGTCACCTGGGAATCCTTTGGTGGTCTCCGGATGATTTCATTTTCATTCACAATGTAGGTCACAGTTTGTCCAAGAATATCGATATGTAGCTCACAGTTATGGATATAGCTTTTTGTTTTTGGTTTTAGTTTCTTATAATCGTCACAGAATTTTCGTAGAAGTTGATATTTCCGCTGCTCTTCTGTTGTCCGTTCGGGCTGGATTGATATCAGGTTGTCCGGGTTTTCTTTCAAGACTTTTTTGGCCTTTAGGATTCTGTGCTTGTCCACCGTTCTGATTGTTGTTAATAGAATTGGGCGGCTGGTGTTTGTTGGTTTACC
>JAQGBH010003906.1:0-18399 GCA_034698265.1 Sminthurinus aureus
AATATTTTGGGCATTTTGGAGTAAATATGTATTTAAATATTTTGGCTTTTTCCATCAATATTTATCCGAGGTCTAGTCATAATATACACGGTAAGTAAGTTCACGATTCAGAAACATGAAGAATGACATTATAACTATAAACTACACTGCTTTTAAAAGTTTACAAAGGTTTGTATTTTGCATACGTTGTTGGTCTATAGTCTATACTAACATATTTTTTAGCGTGTTTAAATAATATTAAATATAAAACAATCAATGATGATTAATGCATGAAAGAGATGAAAGAGAGTTGTTTTCGATTGTTTTTAAACGTTGTGCAGTCTCTCTGTGCTACCACTTCGACTCAAAAGTGTCGGATTGAAAGAAAATCGGGAACCTTTGAGAAAATCCAAAATCACCCAGATTTCATAAATACGAATTACAATTAGGATAAGAAAGAGCAGGTAAAGTGTTTGTCCGGTGGCCACCGTCATCACAAGTAAAGAAATTGTTCCGAGCAAAACGAGTGTACAAGCATAAATAAGCCAAGATTTAATCGGGCAATCCAATTCTTTTTGAACGCCGAAAAAAAGACCAACTGACAAAACTAATGTAACCAATGTATTGACTAGAAGAACCTATGGAATTTTGCAAAATAGAAAGAAAAACAATTTAACATAAATTAGGGTACATATTATCAAATCTATATATACGTATAAATTTAATAAATAACATAAAGCATATTTTGCTCAGTCCTTTAATTTTAAAGCACAATAAAGTACGGATTTCCAAAAGAGTAAATATATTATGTATTATGTTATAATATTATATAGTATGAAAATTTTTGTTGATTTACCACAATGCCACCATGTAGATTATCATTTTCATGACGCCCTTCTTCATTCAATATGTCGTTCCGACTGTCAACCCCAAAATCATTAAAATCATATCGGTCCCTCTCTAAAAGTGCAGAGACTTTTTTTAAGTCTCCCAAGGCGACAATATTTAACAAGAGCAGGATGAGACTCAAAATCTATAATAAACAGTGAATAGGCCAAAAAACAAACTTTCAAAATCTATGTGCATTCAAATAACAGTAAAACAGCAAAAACCCTACGAGTCAACAATGAAGTTAATGTAAACATTTTGATTCAAGGTATAATATATATATATAAACATGACCTTTTTAATAAAGTATAACTTACAATATCTACAATTGCAATTAAGTAAGCAGCTCCTCGTGAGTTTCCCATACAACAGTGTCCCCCATTACCCATGGTTCGTCTTTTTTATATATATAAAAAACAGAACTTTTTAGTTTGACACAACACTATTATATTATGTTAATATTATTTTTTACCAACAATCTTCAACATTTGCTTTGCGATACTTTTAATACTGAAGCAGTAGAAGCATAAGCCAAAAGTTTATTGGGAATAGAAGCATAAGCCAAAAGTTTATTGGGAATAGGAGCTTACTTCATTTTATTTTCTTTTGCGTAAAATTCTAGAACTTCAAACTTTACATTATTTTATTACACTATAATAATATTACAGTAATGTTTCAATTTTCATTGCAACTCAAATGTTCTATAATTTTCTAATTTCTTGGTCATTTCTTGAATATGTAAAGACTCCTCCCAGCACTACGCTTTGCATTAAAATGTGTGAAAATCGATCGAAATTCACATCAGCCGCTTTCTCTCGTATTTCTTTCTCCTTTCTCCTACTTTCTCCAATGGATGGGGGTCACGTCGAATGCGAATCTTGGATTGTACATTGTATGCTGTATGTCCACAAGGTTTCACACTAACTTTTCCAAGTTTTTTCTGAATGATATATCGTACTATGTACTAGGTCACATGCGTACTTTTTACCCACAACATTTATCTCAATATATGTATCACCATAATATGTTATATCTATGAAAATATTAATTAGTATGGATAACAACTTTTCTTTTATTCAGTTTAGAAAATGTTTCACTTTCTCTTTTTGCATGTAACATTTAAAAACGCCTTCATGCCTCTGAACCTAGTGGCCTAGATTCACGCGGATACACACGAGATCCAAAAATATGATCACAATTATATAGGGAGTACTATGTATATATATGCATTATGCATATTATGCAACATGTTTCAAAACGGTGTTGTAAACCAAAAAACAAAACAAGATAAAAGAAAAAAGTTTTAAGTTGGAAGGAAAATTTCTATGTTTTTGCTAATTTGCTAGGAAACTTTTTATCAATAATAAATAATATTATTAACCTTTGAAGCCTTTTTGAAAAACGTCAAATTTTTTGAAATAAGACTGAAACTGGATTAGAAAGTTCCAAATGGCTGTAAATCATATGGAATTCAACAATTTCAGACGACGAATACCAAAGGAATGAGTTATTTTGTTACGGATATTCCCCAAAATAAAAGAACATATGATAAATAAAAATTTGATAACATTATCTAAAATTTTCTGGAAAATTGGGTGGGTAAATTCGAGTGCAATAATCTCTGACACTTCTAATATGTCAAGTAACAGTAGTGGTTTCTCAATAGCCAAAATAATTTATCCAGGTTAGACCTCATTCACAAGAATAAAAGTTCCCTCCTTTTCCTTAAGTTAAATGTGTGTATATGCACTATGCAGATTATTTTGTCTAGACCTTAGCAGAAGTTGTATTGTATGAAACAATACATTTTTTAAAGTACTGTATTTTTGTTAGAATTTCTACGGTCAGGTTTTTGTATATATTTAACTTTCTCCGGGTACAAAGGCTTATCAGAAATTTAGAACAATGAAATATGTGCCTAGGTACCTGGAGGAAACGCATTTATGGCTATTCCTTGCCACTTCACTGGAAGTTGTAAGATAATAATACATTCCACTCTTTACTTTATTTATGTATGCACAGACTTTCTTACCCTACGTTTACTTTCAGTTTCTTGAATTCTCCTCTTCTCGTCATAGTAGGAAACTCAAAATAAAAGTGAAATGTTGGAGAGCATGTACCAAAATATTATTTATTTAAGAAAATCATCCCAATTTCACTATTTTATTCTGTGAAGGCTAAAGCAATAATTCGTTCAATGGTCGGTTACTTAGTATAATTTTAAAGAATGTGTTGCGCATTCCAATTGCACATTCTTTATGTTTCACAGCCCAACATTGAATGGGTTTATATTTTCTTCTTCCCACAGGGGAACGGGATTGACGCATTTTACACATATTATATTGTATTAGGCAGTACAGTACTCACTACTCACCCCCGCAGGAGTCGGAACTGTGCTACAATTAGCACAAAGAGAGTAGATTTCCTCATTTCCGGTTACAGATGCAAATCCATCCGTACTTTAATGTCTACAAAAGTCCCCCATTTACAAATAAACCAGATCCAGCATCATCTCATACTGTCAGTTGTAGACTGTGTAACGGAACAAGGATTATATAAGGACAAACACAGACTTTACTTGTACTAACTTTAGCTTGAATGAGAAATTGAAAGCTGAATGAATGTTTTGTCTTTCCTTTTCCTTCCTTTCTTAGGTACTTTTACAATTCAAAATCATGTTGCATACAAAACAATACTCCTGGGAACAGAATTCACTCCTCCACGGAGCACGTAGAAGTCTCGTTTGAGTGGCAGAGCCAAGACGTGAACTAGAAGAAGAATGAGAGAGGGAAAGTGAAATCTAAAATACTGTAAAACTGCTCCAGAAATTGGTATTACGTCTCTATCATGCTCTTGTAGTTTGTAGTAGATAGAAAAGGTAGTGCCAGAAAAGGCATCAGGAAAAGTCGTAACATATGTATACAATCAATGTACACATGAGGCATATTGCACGGCAGGCGCATCTAGGAGTTTGGAGTTTTCTACTTGGATTCCAAATGATTCCGTTGCTCACTGTAGACTACAGACTGTAGCATGTCTGAGTTACGGTGGAAAAAGTGTAGTGGAACCCTTAACACTCATAGTACACAGTACGTATAACGTACACCATACACATTTAGTGAGAGTTCACCGTTTTTGGTTTTGTATTTAACTTTCAGTGTCATTCTCTCTCCTCCTTCCTCTCCATACTCCATACCTCAACTATACTCTTTACTCTTTACCCTATACTTCTCTCTCGGTTAGTCCGTGAACGAGCACCATCACTTAAAAGCTACGGTTGTCGTCTCATTTGACCCACAATCTCTCTTCTAACATCACCGCAGCTGGATCTAACTGCTTATTTTATGACCGTCTCTAAAGACATCAAAGCCCATCTGTGACTACTCCTGTCTATCCATCGTGTCAATACTCAGTTTACAGCTCACACAGTTCACACTTGATTCAACATAGTTAATTGAAATGTTATTGTGAAACCTGACTAAGTATAAAACAATCAAAGATTCTAACAAGAAAAAAATAATCAAGATAACACATTGTGCAGAAAAAACTGTTGACAGTTTTTGTTCCAAGTATAAATTGTATACGCATAAAATTGTGTCAACGTGTCAAATTACTCTACTTAATATTAATTATAATTGGTACTATTATTATTACTGTTGTTGTTGTTTAATAATTCACAAGAAGTTTTGAGTTGAAGGAGAAAGAAAGGGAAAGTCAAACTTGGAAAGTGGAAAGTGGATTAGAAAGGAGATAAAGGTAAGTCATTATTCAAATTGTGGACGTTAACTACCGATACGCTTGACTATATTTGTATATAATATGAAAAAAACAAGGATGCTTATACTAAATTCAGGAAATCCTATCATTAATTTCCTGAAAGCATCTCTTCCAACAGCAACAGCAGTAAAGGAAAGAAAGGATGGGAAAAAAGTGAAAACGACAGAGAAAAAAGTATAAACAGCTTTAGGGAGGAAATCACTATTCAGAATAAATTGAATATAAAGAGGAAAAAAAAGGAAAACGGGGAGCCTCAAGAAGGAAAGAAGAAAAAGCAAGGGAAGCATAGATAATAAAGTGTTGTCTCAACGGAAATAAAATGATGTGGTGTACAAAATACTGGATACTGCATACTGCATACGAAATACGAAATAGGAATAAAGAATAAAATCAGTCCAAGGGTGAAAAATGTGAGGGTTAAAATGGGATTTTAGGACATAAGTTTCATCTTTACATATATTATACATTATACACTAGATACTAGACACAAGTTTTTCCAAGTTCCTTGATAGAGATTTCTCAAAGATTTTCTCTCGTCTTTACATATTGAACAGAGTTTCACAGAGTACAGAATACAGAATACCGACAACGGTTGGAAATATCTGTAAGAAGACGAAGAGATGGCAAATGGTTTTGATTTCCATTCAGTCTCTCTCTATACTTTTTCATCTACTTTTTTTTCTTCTTCGTCCTTCCTGACTAAACTTAACTTTGGCCATTTTTTACGAGCTGTACTTGGATATTCATCAGTGGACACATATCCATTGCGGTTAATATGACCGATTTTTCTTTCCGTCTTGCGACCTTAGAAAAAAAAGTTACTTTCCATTTCCACATTCCCCACTCTAAATTCCATATTCAATACTCTCTACACATTCAAACTCAATTCCTTTAGCTCAAGATTGGAATGAATTAGTTGAACATTGAATGAAACCAACTAGAAAATAGAAAAGCCACTGGTCGGTAGTCAGTAGTCAGTAGTTGGTAGTCGGTTTGAATACTGATTTCTTTTTAAAAGTATAGTTTTTTTATTCACTTTTTTTTACAACTTAACTTACTTTTTTCTTCCCGTTTTTTGCATCAGTAGAAAGTAGAAAGTAGAGAGTCAAAAACTCATCTGTCGGATTGGACTTGGTTTGCATCTATCTATTTATATCGTAGTTATATCTATCCAGGACTTTTCGTCTCCACATTGTATATTGTACAATGTACAATCTTCTTTTTTGTTTCCAACTTTTCCTACTAACTACTCACATTCATACATTCATACCTATTTAGTGTCATAGAATGGGTCATATGGAAAATACAGATAGAAAATGATGATTGAACAAATCTGAACATTGAACATGTATATATATGGAGCAGTGTCTATGTTCAGATAGACTTTTTTATGATTATAGCTATTATTAGTATTAGTGAGGTCTTCATGGTCCGACTTTTTTTATTATCCGGTCGTTTTTCTTATTTTCTATCCATCCATCAGTCTGTTGCCGGTTGTAAGTTGTAAGATAAAGACATGAGACATGAATAACATTCACAAAGATTACAGATAGCATTTACAATGTACAGGGTAGATGGTAGATCAAGTTGGTTGTCGGTTGTAGGTTGTCCACGGGTAGTTGTTTTATATAAGCTTTCCGTTTTCCAATCTTATTCCATTGTCCCTTCCATATTCTTTCTTGTAGTTTTTATATACAAAGTCCATTCCATGGTCGTCTTTCACTGCATTGTATTTTTTTGGATTTCGGAAATTGAGAATGGAGATTTTCCCCTTGTCCTCGAGAAAATGGGTTTAGCAGCCAATTGAAAAGTTTTTTATGGAGAGTCACTACATATCATTTTAAGCTAGATCTATCTATGTATCCACTGTGTATTACGTATTATGTAAAGGTTCTAGTGGAGCCTGCGAAGTTGCTGCGTCTAGAATCTAGATATTTTCTACTGGTACGTCCAATGTGGTAATAGTAATGATGATGCATGGAATGTAAAATAATTTGTAGAATGCAGAATGTTAGACTGTAGAACTTTTCCCATATGGATAATAACATAATGTATAATGTAATATGATGACTGGTGTCTAGAGTCTAGAGTCTAGTGTCTAGTGGCTGTTCCTTGGTCGTTGTTTGCGTGTGTACATATGTGCGTGTATTTGTGTGTGTGATAGTGCTGAGTGCTGACAACATTTTGAGATTTTCACAACCTCCTAAAATACGAGACAAGAAAACTATTTACGTATCACACAACTGTGTACACTGTACAAAATATATAGACTCATCTACACTTAATGTTCAGTATAATAAACACTAGAAAACGGGGAAAAAAATATCAAAGTATCTTTTGTCTCCCGCAAAACATTTTTTATTTCAAACTTGAGTGTAGGAGGTTAACTTTGTTTGACTAAAGGCGCTTTATTACGGTATATTTTCTCCTTGTTGATGTCTATATCCATTGTATGAATTATATTATTATGTATTGTATAAAGAATAATGTATAATAAATAATAATACATATAATAATACGATATACAATAACATACAAGAAGATATGTTAAATATATCTAGGTTTTGTTTGTTTTAGGTAGGTGGTTTTTTTATCGAGCTCAATTTATTGCGTGCTTGTAACTCCGGTATTTAGCATTATACAATGGATTAGGATTTTTTGGTCAAGGAAATGGGTTGAACATAATAATAGGGCTTTACCCTTTGTTTCAATCTTTGCCCAGTTGTGACTTTCTCCAGACTCTAGACGTTTTGTTTTTATAAAAAAATTTCCATGTACAATGTACAGTGCATATCATTTTATATTATATTATTATAATAATATAATATGCATTATGTATGAAAGAAAGATTCTTTTGTAACTCTATTTTCACCAGCCTAGTTCAATGCTCAATGTTCGTTTTTCATGCTCATGTTCATGAGGGAAAAAAAGAGTAAGAATATTTTTTTGGCCAGTGACCACATAGTATCGCCATCAGGGCTGTGCAAAACTGCACACAACACAGAATGAAATGCCCACAACTCCCAGCTGGATCCTGAATTCGTTGAATAGGTTCAGTTTTGAAACACAGCATTTTTACTTCAAATGCGATATGTTTTATGGGGTGGTTTTAGCAGTTTTCTTTACTAGTCATTTTACAGTTTACAGCCATCAGCTGTAACCGTGGAACTTTCTGGCACAGAAAGGGAAAGCTGAAGAGTCAAATCTCAAATCTCAAATCTAAAACTAAATCAAATAGGTTTCTTTTTTCCTTTGAGGTTGGTCAAGAGTCAAGAGTCAAGAGTCCAGACAGAAAAAGTCTATGCAGAAAAAGTACATGGTCACGAAACCCCAAAAACAGAAAAAGTAGCGACAAAAACAAAACTTATTACATGGTCAATGGTCATAATTTTTTATGTAATTTTTCATAAGCTGTACTTCCCGTCATTTTCCCGTACTACCAAAATGCTCCAATAATCAATAATAATAAATATAAAAACAATAATAAAACAATCGTGCATGCATAGAGTTTTTCTAAACAACTTTGTGCTAAGTTGAATCAACTGTTTTCCAGTAAGTAGTAAATGTACTTGTCACTTCCAATTTTGATTAAATCTTATCCACTTTGTGGAACCAATGCTCAGCCCATTTCAATCTAAAGATCAAAGTTCTCAAAAAAATATGTTCTTGTCGCTGTAATTTGAGTTTCAGTGAGAATTGATATGTTTACGGTTTCAAGTGCTTTTATCTGGAAATGTGGCTCTAAAGTTTAGGCTATATATCATAGCCTTTCTACTCGGAGTCATAAAATTCAATTAAAATGGAAAAAACACCCTTTTCGAGACATTTGTTTCTAGGAAAAATCTCACACATCCAAACAAATGTGATTCAAAATGATCCAACAGTTTATCAGTTTTTATTTTAATTCTACAGGATTGATTTGGAGAAACAAAATAAAAGCGTAAGAGTAAGGAGGCAATGGATAAACATCGAACGGGAAGAGAATTGTTCAATGGAATGTATTTTAATTTGTAATGGAGGATAAGGAATAAAGACAAACGAACTTTTTTTTGAATAAGTCTTCTTGGATTTAAAAAAAACCGACCAGTTTACCCAATCGTCTACAGAAATTTTTATCGAACGAAACAGACTTTCGCCTCTGTTGTTTTAGAGTGTTTTTCTATATAATTCTATTAAGTAGTAATACAGCTTGTGAGAAAAAGGAGAAAGAAGTAGAACCTTGGCTACATTTAATTAAATTTTCTTCATTCTCAACCTTTATCTATTTCCTCCATGTGAAATGTGCATAAAGCATAAATCATAAATCAAAACGGATTTCCTGCACTTTCAGATTTTTCAATGCAAAACCAGTGGGAGCTGGAACTGGAGCTGGAGAGCTAATATATTATATCTGTAGTATATGCTCTGATAAATATAATATTGCTGAGGATATTGAAAATAAGACGTGGAATTTGTATCCAGAGTACTTTTTGTCGGATCTTGACGTGAATGGAAAGGTCCTGCTGTTTTCAAGAGGACCTCCGTTTTGTTCAGTTTCTCCGCTCTGTAGGCTACAGGCTACAGTCTACATTCTACACTGATGGGGAATGCTGAACCTCGTTTTTCCTTTACTTTTCTCTCTGAAAATCCAAATGAATTCAAAGATTTTGTGGTTTGAAATTTATAGGGAAAATTACTGTCTCTCTGTTTGCAATCTACAGTCTACAATTTACTCAGTTGTGTACACTGTAGATTGTAGATATTTTGCTCTTGGTAATATTTCCGCCCTTGTTCTCTCTTGACTACCTAGATTCTGGACTCTAGACTCTACACTCTAGAGGAGAAAAGGCACAAACCTCTTTGTGTAAACTGTCGAATGCAGATCTGAAAGTCTCAATATATATTACAGATCCATAATAATGCTCTGCACAACAATAAAAATCTATGACAGTATACATACGTAAATATTACTGTGCACACTGCAAAGTGCACTGCACATGTAAAGATACATGGAGAATGGAGAATACACAAGGAAAAATATAGTAAAGAAAAGGATGAACAGAAAACAGAAAGAAGAATAGAAAGTTGTGGGAATGTAGAATGTTGAATGTAAAATATTTAATGCATAGCTATTACAAACTACAAACCATCTATACAGTCCACAGTCCACAATCTACAAGTATAATGTATAATGTACAGAATACACTATACAGTATGTAACTAGTAACCAGTATAAAAATATATAAAATACAGTAATGTTCATGCAGTGCAATGTTTATGGAACCGAGTTGAGTTGTTGAGTAGATAGTTGATTGTGCAAAAGAGCAGTATAAAACTGTATAAAGTGTATAAAAATATAAAAGTTTGCAAGTAAATTTCACACAGGGACGTAAGCAGCACAGAGACACATGAAGAAACACAGTACTCCGTTTGACTAGCACATGACAGAGAGTCAGATAAGTCTAGAGTCTAGAGTCTGGATTCTGGATTCTAGAATCTAGAATCTAGGTGATCACTACCACAAACTGACACAAAGTTGAGTTTATGAACAGAAACTGTTCCCTCTCTTCCATAGATATGCAGTATACAATGTTGAGGAAAGTGGAACTTACACTGTGTATTTGTAGAGGACGGAAAGAAAATATCTGTGACCCAATGAATAATGCATGACCAGAGTGAATTTAAAAGGATAAAAAAAGTTTCCCAAACTAATGCATGTATGGATACGGGGAAACTGTCCACTGTACGCTGTACACTTTATACTCATGTGATACGTGGTTTTTAGTTGGTTTGAAAGTAGTTTATTGGCTACATCATTGGTTTTTGGTCATTTTGATGCATACAGTATTCAGGAGTTTAATGGAACCAACTAAGATGAAAAAGAAAGCAAAATGAGGACATATCACTATCAGTATTGGCATGGGCATTGACACTCTTTGTTGATCCAATAAGTTTGACACACTCTTCTTCTATATACTATCCTATTGTATTTGGTATCTGGTATCCACACGCTTTACACTCTGTACCCCGTGCACTGTACATATAATATTTTGAATAGGATGATTGGAGTAGAAAGTTGAACGTTATGAATTATGAAACACCAAAAATCAAAAATTTCTCGGAATCAAGCGACTGCAGTCCAAGTGGACAGAAAATCATCCAGCCGGTGCTTGTTCTGGTACGGGTGCGTTCCACTTTACTGTGGTGAGTCTTTGAGCTTTGAGCTTTGAGAAAAGGAGGAGGGAAACAAAGTTTTCACTCATGACTCAAGTTGGACAAATTGCACATAATTCCTGTGACATAGAAGGAAACGAAAGGAGAAAAGGAGAGGAAACGTCACCTCCTGGCGTCTCGTGATCTTCCCCTTCTTGTTATTCTTCTGAAAAAGAACAAAGCGCCACCAGACTCCCTATTTTCCTAGCTCCATAATATAGATTCTTTGAGTTTTGAGTGTTTAAGACGTAATAATATGGATTGAATACGTGGATTACATAATATGTTGCACATGACAAACACACACACACAGACACACATTCTGGAATATCTTGGAATAAAGCGGGATTTTCCATCCTTTATGTGCCTATTTGTACTTCAATTATGTAGTTTATGCTAGTTCAACACAATTACTAAACACTCGGTTCTAGATTCTAGATTCTAGGATCTAGGATCTAGACTCTTTCACATTTTTCAAAGCCATTATTGTCACAATAGGCATAAAAATTGTTTAGAATGTAGAGAATGTAGACATACTTTTTGACAATATTTACAGTACAGAATCCGCATGTCTTTTCTTGTTACAATTCAAAAAGCCTACGCTCTACGCTCTATACTCTATAGTCTATAGTCTATGTACATGTCTATTTCTACGACATTCTTTACTTTTATACACAAAACACAATACATAATACACAGTGTTACGTTTGCCTGGCGTCTTTGAATTTTTTGCTTACCTATTTGTATTTTTTGTTTATTTATTTTTTTTGTCAAGTACATACATTTCTGTTTCACTGTGCTTTGTATTTTGCGTTGTTGTTCTGTTTCTGTCCTGTCATTCTTTATGTTGCCATGTTCAATTTTCCACGTTCCACGTTCCATGTGTCGTTTAGTATTTTCCTGTTTTTTGATCATAGGATGGAAGCAAACTTCTAACAGGATTCGACGGATAAGGAGAAAGTAGAATCTAGAATCTAGGTTCTAGAATGTGAGATTTGTGAGGCTGTGACTAGTTACTGCTGACTGCTGACTGCTTACACACTACACACTGTCTTCATTTCCCCCTTTTTTATGACAACTCGAACAGACTTGCCTTCGCCCTTTTATGACCAGTTTTCGTAGCAGTTGACAGCCGACAGTCTACATTCTACAGTCTCCAGTAGACAACACAGTTCATACTCCGTGGTATTTTTTGGTTGTCTGTGCTCTTCAAAGTCCAAGTGTAGTGTAAAGTAAATATGTAGTGTGTTCTGTGTATTTTTCTCCACTTTCTTTTGTACTGCTGGAGACTTGTTTTTTTATGTCATGTTTTTTCTCCTCTTCTTTCTCTCTCTAGTCTCTAGATTCTAGATTCTAGAGTTTAGATTATAGATAGTTTTGTCTCTACAAATATTAGAATTTCATTGTGAAACATGACATACTCCAATTCTAAGAATTTCAAAAGTCCATATACATTATACATACGGCGTACAGCGTATATTGTATATTGTACACTGGACAATGATTCAAGTTTCAAACTTGTTCTGGGAGACATTTACTTGCCTATTTCTATTGAGATATGAAGATGGACATCATATCAGCGTCATCGTCAGCATCAAAATGAGGATCGGAATCAAAATGTCAGTTTGAAATTCAGTGTGGAAGATCCAAAAGGCCATCTCCGTCGCCATGTTTTCTTTCAAACTTCTACTTTCTCCTACATCTTGTTTTTAAAAGGAACCTGTCACCGAATGAAAACTTGGCAGATATTTTATTTTATTTATATAAACTGCTGTATGTTGTGTATTGTGTGTTGTATGTAGGAGTACAAGCTGTGTAACAATATGCTAAAAAATCTTCCGGTATGGATGTATTTTGTTGTCCGATCTGTTTATCTACCTATTTGTTTTCTCTATACCTTTGATCCTACATATACGTCTATGATTACCATGGGATTGTACAGTGAGAGATACGCCACGTATAGTTACATATTTATGTGAAACTGACGACTGACTTTTAACAGTAAATTACACTAGAATGCAATATTGTCGGGAAAACAGGAAGAAAAAACATACTGACAATGATGCTTTCTCTCTTCTCTGCTCCTTACATTTTTGGATCTAGGATCTAGAATCTAGGATCTAGCAATTTTCCTCTCTTAAAATATATTACAGGATCACGTAAAATTCCGAATTCCATCAAGCTGTAGCTTCAAGTTTGGAACTGGAAAATCAGGTTGTACTTATTTTCTTTACGTCTTCATCTCCATCTCCTGGGACAGCCTTTTCTGTACATGTCGTGCTCCTGAATTGCTCATGCAACACACATCAAACATTGTGGATTGTAGATACCTTGTATATCCAACATCTAACATCCATCCACTTTAACTTTAAGTCAATATTGATCAAATAATATCCTACATTCAACAACAAGGTCATTTTGGCGATGGGCAAGTTATGTTTTATGTAGTATGTATCTATTATGTACAATGTACATTGTAGATTGTAGGTGGAGAGAATGACAAATATAATAGATATAATAGAAGGTGTATCGTGTACATTGAGGGCGAAATTTCTTGGATAATATAAAATATAAAATAGACATTGTACATTGTACAAGGCAAAGAGGTAGCAAAAAAAGTAAAAAAGTATAAGTTCCTGGAATTTACTCGTTGGTTCAGTTTCAGATTGTGCGTATTCCACATAACTCATAATAAATAATAAAGAGTAAATAGTAGAAAAATATCTACTAATCGGAAAGCCAGATGTTCATGAATCAGGAATCAAGAGTTATGAAATATGACTCACGGTGATTTGAAGTGGAAAAAAGAAGAAGCATATCAGTTCAAACAAATTTCATGTCCAATGTCCAGTCAATCGTGAATGCATACACAATACACAATAAGCAGTACAGAATAGAAAATACTTAGGTAACGTTTAATGTTGCATTCTTATTCCGTCATACATAAATTACATGGAGTCAAGAAAGGAAACGTGAATATGTCGTTAGAAACAAACTCGTCTTTTGTCGTACCTTTTGTTGAAACGAGACGAATATAATAAATTCAATTTTTGTTGGAATTTTTTAAGGAAAAATAGGTTGAACTTGCAGTCTAGGTTCTACATTCTAGAATCTAGTTTTTCGGCATTTGGACACTTAACCCAGCGGTACAAAGATTGCAGTTACGTATTCATTATTACTATTCCTGAAATGTTTCGTTTCAATGAGTTTCAAACATATACAATGTACAATGTACACGTGCACTATAAATTGTACAATGAATGTTTTTTCAGAAGAAAAGTTCACATTTCAGAATTTATTATATATTTTCAAGGCATGGTAAAAATCAGTTATTCTTCACTTTCCATATCCACCCACGCAATAGTACATAACATGTTCTCGTTAAACTACACAGAAGGAGATGAACAACTTTAAGCTTCAGTATAGGTATTTTGAATCCATTCATCGGCCCCTCTACCTCCTCCGCTGCTCTCGTTGTTGCCATAGTATAAGTTCTAGATTCTAGATGAATGAAATGAACCTACACAAGAATTTTAAGGTCAAATTACTGTTTTCACAAATTATTCATGTATTTCTATGACAAAACGAAGAACTGTCTAAAATCTTCATCTTTTCATCATCTTGTACTTTATCGACATTACTCGTTTTATTTATTCCTCCCCTTTTCAATTTAGTGGAAGGAATGAAACTTACTTGATAATGAGTAGTAAGCAATAAACATGAGTATTTTAGAGCCATTATCCTTTCGTCTTTAGACCATTCCCCCTTTAAACCGTTACTAAAGGGAAAATTACATCATCACTTTTACTCAATATTGTTATAGTTATTATCGCCATTTGTGCTTTATTTTCATTGCTACAGAAACCAGAAACCGTCTCAATTCCCAATCCAATCATATCCTCATAATCCAGAATTGGAATTCTCCAGAGTCCAGAACCCATTATTTTATCCAGAGATTATGTCTTTTAAAACACTTAGCATTCGTGTAAAGAGTAAAGGGTTGAGAGTTGAAATTGCATGGGATGAAATAGGAAACATTAAACTGGAAAGTTGAAACCCTTCAGTCTACACTCTAAACACCCGATTACTGAGTGCATATTACATATAAAACAAAATTATAACAATAATAATCATTATTATTACAGAAAGTAACAATGAAGAGTTAAAAAAGTTAAATAATATTTTGTATATACATATGTAAATTTTGTAAGTTTCGAATGCATTCAGCTATTGAATTTGAATTTGAATATGAATTCTCAGTTCTCAGTATTTTAATACGTATTTCACTTTCATACATTTTGTCAGATTTTATGTACATCAGCAGTGAATTTACTTGGTAAAGCATTCAGAGTACAAAGTAGAAAGTTACGTAAAATTCCCATGTTCATTGTATTCATTCGATTCATGTTGACTCCAAAATAAAATAATCAAAAATCAATGAAACATAACTTATGTAAGTTAGTTGAAACTTGAAAAGCCACGAAATGTCTTCTTTTTGAAGTATTAAAAATTGCAAAAATCAAAACTGAACGCGCCGTGTATTATGTATTATGTACTGTATGCAGAATTACGTTTTCAGCTGAAATGTATCAATTTTGAATCACGATGCTTATGAGTTCTGAGGCTTCTGAAAACTGAATACGCGTGTACAACCTTGACGACTTTTTATTCAGACCCAAAATTTCCAAGAATGACAACGAACAACGACCGAACCATGGAAAATTAAAACGGGGAGTGAAAATGAGTAAAGGGAGTCTTCAAAGTTCTGCTATCTAAAAAGAATGCTCCATGCTCAATGCTTAATTCGCAGTACAGAGTAAAGAGTAAAGAGTACAGGGCACAGGGTACAGAGTAGAGTTAGCATCATATTATTATTATTATCTGATAGAGTCACAAAGAAAAAATGAGGGGATAATAAGAGACTATGAATACAAGCGGTACAAAACCTTTTGGAGAAGTTCCAATAAGCCCTCTCTTCAATAGTTTCTTAAGCTCTTCCTTATTTCTTCCTTTCTCTTTTTGGCTTGCACTTCCCTTCCTTTCCATACTCTTCATCCTACAAATATTTCAATGTCCTATTTTCACTTTCTTGCTGTAGATTCTAGATTCTACACTGTAGAAAAGTATGGGCTGTACATGAACATTTACGTAAGACGTAAAGCTGGTGGCTGGTGGCGGGTTGAAACTAGCTGACAGGAAACAGGCACAAAACGAAGACAGAAGGAACAGTGAACAGTGCGATGAAAAGCTGAAGGGTATAAAGAGCAAACTCCAGGACTCGTGTATATCGTAGATGTACATAATATACATATTGGTGTCTAGTTTCTAGCATCTAGTATCTACGGAGTAACTTGCCTTGAGAATTGAGAGAGTTGAGATGTATCATGTAAATATGTACAATGTACATATGCACATATGCATAGAGCATACCATTACGTAACATTACATATTACATAGTACATTGCTTTGGCATCATGTCTGCATTCTGGACGGGCTGGCTGAGTTCACAATGGAAAATGGAAAATGGAGAAAAAAGGAACAGCTCTGAGATCTGAGAGAGAAAGGGTTTCACTCACTTTCTCTCACGTTCTCTCTCCTTTTCTCTCCTTTTCTTTCTCAATGAAAATCACATTGAATTTTATCACTTTTCTCATTCCTCTTGATTCGATAAGCGAGAAGGGACACCGAAAGAGAAAATTTCATTATAAAATATTTTATCCGATTTCCACTCTTTCTCCCATCGTCTCTACATGTACAACGTACAATGTACATATAGATTCCAGATTCTAGATTCTTGACTTGTTCTCTATTTCTTTACAATTTACAATTTATAACTAAAAATCTACACAAAGCTCAATTTTTTTGGACTCTGGATTTTGGATTCTCAATTCTGGATTTCCTCTTGTTAGTCCTTTGATCATATTCGCAATGTACAATATACATCATACATAATTTGTTTGGCGCACAGATTCTCCGAAATAATATTGACTGTTGTGATATAAGGATTCAAAGACTCAAAGGATTTTTCAATCATGCTTATAAAGCAGGCAAATTTTTGAGGGATGCCATAGAATATTATGGAATGTCACGTTTCTTTGAATTTTTTATATGTGCTTGAGAATTACATATTGATGGTTGTAGATGATTTAGACAGGTGGTGAGCGGTGTCTGCTTATGGTTTATGAGTTTTGAGGTATTTTACCATTTCTCATTTGTCATGTCTAATGTCAATGTACAATTATTCATTATACGTAGAAAGTAGGAAGGTCGTTGACTAAACTGTCATTTATTTTCATTTTAAAGTCGTCTAGAATCTAGAATCTACAATCTAGAAAAAACTCAAGGGGTCCATGTAGATTGTAGATCCTCCTCACTCTTCACACATGCCAAAATTATTTATAATGAATTGATTGGAAAATACTCAAAATACCACTTAAATTTCATCTTGTTCAAATAAAGTGCAAGTTTTAAATTCTTTCTTTTAATCTCTCTCGTTTCTCGATCGTCTGTCTACGAGAACAAATCTTTTCCTACTATTTATTACACACTACATAGGAAAGTTGTAAAGGTACATAAGAGGATGAAATATCATTTACACCATTATACGTAATACAGAGGGTGGACTTTTACTATTTACAGACTTATAAAATGTGATGACGCTTCCGGTATTTGACATCCGTGGTTGATATTTATACAGTAGAAAACCTGAGAAAATGTACTTATCCGCTGCATAAAGCATCTATTGTTTGCGCCGAATTTTGACAAAATTACATGGACATGAAGAAAAGATGTCCAAAAACCCATTTCCAAAACTCCCCTTTGACTGATCGGTCACTAAAACAGGATTTGAAAACAAATTGTTAGTTGATTTTAAAACAGTCAACCTTTCTTGTATTACGTATGAACATTTCACCTTTCCAGCTCATATATCATGACCATCATAAATTCCGAAACAACTTAAATAATTTGATGTTGACTTGATTCAGAATGATGACTTTTTCTAAGTCCCTCACTTTCCCATAAAATGAGGAAGTAGTACTCCTAGTGGATAGCTCTTATGCCCCTTAACTAAGTTTTTATATTAGAAACTCCGAATCTCTCAACGAGCTGGAGCTACGATTTGTTACGTTAAAAATTGAAAATTCATGTCGAGAAATTCGTACGTAATTGATTGTGGACACAAACACAGAGCATTTCAATCAATTGTTGATTCACTAAGAAAATCTCAAGAGTATTATCAAGTACTGTATAAAGCAATTTTGTTTCCCAGTTTGTAAATAATTGCCCAAAACATTAATTTAAAAAAAGCTCGTTTCTCAAAAATTTGTCCTTTTGGAAAACGTTTTTTGGACGTCTTTTTTTCTAGCGCTTGCAATTTTGGCAAAACAGGGCGCAAGTAGCTGGTACTTCGTGCAAACCATAAGTAAATTTAATGTGGGTAGGTTAGGTTAGGTTTTTCTATTGTACCAAGGTCCACCACGGACGTCAACTAGATCAAAAAACATAACATTTTGTAAGTGTGTAAATAGTAAAAGTCCAGCCTCTGTATACTTGGGAAACTGA
>JAQGBH010003907.1:0-18397 GCA_034698265.1 Sminthurinus aureus
AGCCGTTTGGGCTGTGATGTGTACTAACGAAATTCCTTTGTGAACTCAAAGGAAAAATTAATGATGGGTCCCTTAATGCAAATTCATTTAAATCTATATCACTTTTTTTGGCGGTTTTAATATAATATGATAAATAATTTGTATTAATACCCGAGATGAACTTAGCCAATCGTTATCTGCGTAAAACATGGTCATTGGAGCCTTGACATTACTCAAATTATATTTTGGCGGGTTGAGACTTTTATACCTCACGAGATTTTCTTCCGGACCGAAATCATACTGTTGGAATTGTTTGCTGTAGACCAGTTGCTCAAAATGCAGACCCGTAGAGGCAGAGGTGCCTGCGGGATAAATCGTGGTGAAGAGGTCAAAGTCATCCACGGACATTTGACAAAAGTCAAACCCCATAAAGAGGAAGAATGAAGCCATGCACCATTTTTTGGCACGGTCATTTTTACATATCAAATTTTGAATTTGATCCTCTGTGAAAGTGTTTCGTGGGAAAAATGGGAGGTTCCACCGGAAAAGGAAATCATCCAGGATGGTGTTGTTTCGAAGGAGGTGGAAAATAAAGGCGGAGGCTCGAACTGTTGGAGAGGTCACGTGACTCATGTAGGCAACGGGTGCAAGACAAATACTCATGTTTATTTTGTCATTATATTCCGGTCTCAATGACAACATGACGAAAATCACCGTCGTTCCCATCTAATTAATTAATTAATAAAAATCCAAATCCAAATTCCTTACTTCAGAATGTCTTGCAAAAGAATACGAGTTTTTTACAGTTTTTTCAGGTTTTTTTTTGTATAAAAAATGTCAACTTTTAGATGTTTACCGAATGTCCGATGAGATTAATTTTCTTTTGTCCCGTGACATTGAGTATGTAGTCAGTCATGGCGGGTAAATCATATTTTCCTTGTTCATGGAAACCAAAGTTCCAAAAGGCAGACGAATTTATGGGGATTGTAGTGTGATTTTTAGAGTAGAAACAACCCCTCAAACTACATGAAATTATTATTATGATTTTAATTATTATTTGATAAATATCAAGAAGTACAATAAAATTAACTACATTTTTAGTTTTTAATTTTAGTCAACTCACTTTCCAAGCCAAACGTCATAATTTTTATTGGCCAGGATTAACGGCAGATTTCTATCAGGTGTGTTGACCAGCCAACATTCATCACAAGCCATAAAACCATGGAGCAAAAGGACGGCGGGTTTTTTAATGTCAGATCCATTCCCTGATTTTCCATGGGGAATTCGATGCATGGTCACAAAATATCCATCTTCAGTCATAATCGTGTGAGTTTCACAAGGATAGCCTTCTTTCCCCAATAAATATGGCTAAAGAAAAAAGGGCCCAATTTTTTAACATTAAAATGAAGATAGACATGGAAAACTTGCCGTTGCTACGTAGCAACGACAATATAGTATAATTTTTAAAAAAGCAGTATTTCATCTTAATTTTAACAAAAAAAACGGTTCATAATATTATCAATTATTGTCAGTGTTATCAATGCCTTACGGTAATATTATGCTTGGGCATATTTCTGAGCTCCTCCAACTTTTCTAAATTCTGCCGTTTCGGTTTCTCATCCTCTGAAGTCTCAACTTTTCCATGGTGTTTATGTTTATGTTTATGATTGTGATGGTGGTTGTGATCGTGATTGCGATGGAAAAGGGAGCAGGATACACTTTCAAATGTCAGAATTAGAATGAGAAAAAGGGCAGCATACAACAGTAAACAAAATACTTTGGTCATTGTCCAGAGTTATAAAAAAAGTTGATGTACTAATGTAATGAAAGATCAAAGATTGATGAAATGTGTTGTGTTCAGTTCACAAGTTGAGACGTGCCACTTAACTGAACTGAGCTGGGCAAAGGTAACTTGAGCTTATCACGTCCTGTACAAATGACTTATTACTCAACATAATATAATATAACATATTATATTATATTGATACCCGGAGTGAAAGCAATATGATAGAAATAACAAATAACCGGTAATGATCCATACTTCCAACTAATTGCAACACGTGAATTCAGAATTTATCTAGACTTTACATTCAATACAATACAATTATCGCGTACACATTATTGGCCTATCTCCATCTTGAAAGATACAAGATAAAAGGTAAAAGTGATAGCTTCACGAATAGCGAAAACAGAATGAATGATAAGAAAAGAATTGACATTGAAATAATTTTCCTCGACCATCGAATATCAAATATTACGACAGTTGAATGTAAAAGTAACGGTTTAAAGAAAAAAGAACAAATTGGCAGAAAATCCGAATTGACTAATAGCTCATCTTATCTGCATGTACTATGTATAGAAACTAGATACTAGATACAGATAAGTCATTGTTTGTACAGTATACAGTACGGTTTTCTGTCACACGAACAGATCATTAGTCATCAAAAGTCAAATGTCAAGAGTAAATAGTCAATAATAATTAGTTTAATCATCGTCAAGTACCAGTATAATGTATGCAGACATTAGACATGCAAAATGCAAATAGACATAAACATGATCATTGAGCATTGAACATCGCGAGTGTGAGACGGAGTGAAAAAAATTACAAAATTTGTCTGGTTTATTCAGTTTCAATTCATGAACCATTGTAAATTGTAAATAATTATTAGAATTACATTCATTGGACATTCCGGTCTTTTGCACTGTGAAATTGATAACTTCGGGGAAAAGTAAAAAGAAGGATTTTCTAATGTTGGTCAACATTCAATATAGATATTTATTTTAAAGAGCAAAGTTCATTTGTGTTGGTGTAACTACAAATTTTCCACATTTCCATAGCCAATGATGATGAATGATGAAATGATTTCCATGAATCATACTATAGTCTATACAATATAAAAAAACCAAACAAAGTCAAGGATAAAATGGCGAATCAATGGCTAAATGATAAATGCTTAATGAGAAACACACACATCACACATCATGGAGCAAGGGATGTAGTAAAACGGAGTAAAATGTAACCTTAAAGTTTATTACTTTTAACAAATAGCGTACATGAATAATAAAAAAATAGTTGGGAAAAGCAGCACTTTTGTAATTGTAAATTTTTCACAGCTGTTGATTATAAGCAACCACTATGATAAAAACCCAGGAATTTTCCGTCCCCACGTTGGTTGTTTGATGAAACATTCACCATTCGAAACCGAAAAAGTACATGAAATTTAGTAGGAAAAACCAAAACCCGAACAGGATGCAACTTGCACTTTAGATTTTAGATCATCAAAAACTCTGGAGCTAAAACGCCTTGATTTTATATAATATTATTTGAAATCTTAAAGAGTTGTTGAAATTCTGTAGAACCTTTTATGTTAGACTTTTTTGCTATCGGGTCCTTTAGTTGATTACCAACCAATAATATAATAAACCACGTTTTTTTTTGGTCAAAAAAATTACACCTCCGATCTTGATGAAACCTACACCGTTCAAAAGAGTACATTCAAATTAATCGAAAAAACCCTTAGGTTGCGGAGGATTCACTGATTCCGCGTCTCAGGAAGCGAAAAACCCCGGAGCCAAAAAAAAAATTTTTTCAAACGGCGACAAAGTTATGAAATATTTTACAAAAACTTTGAACTTCGAACATCGAATGTCGAAAATCGCCTACATAAAATGTTGTGGTAAAATCTGCATGTGTAATTTCTAGACTCGTAAAATTTTGCTTCTCTTCACTTGTCGCATTAGAAATCAGAAACTGTTTACTGAGAAATTTCAATTGATGTCAATTCATTTTCAAAGCTGATAAAACATGAAGCAATTTAACGCGAAGGATTTGTATGTGTTGTTGTGTCTTTATAAAGAAAACAACATGCAAAATTAAAATGATTGGAGAAACTAAAAGATGCAAAAAATATGCTTGTTTGTGTTTGAAATAAAAGAGTGCAGAGTGTTTAAAGTTTTCATACTCGACGCAAAAAGTAAAAACATGTTGTGTTATTATTACATTGAAGGAAGTGAAATTTATAAAAACAATAGCACGTGACAGTATGAATAAAAATAATTTTGGAATTGTCCAAGTATTTGCTCAAATAAAATTGGAAAATTTTGTAAAATAAAAATAACAAAATATTATACGCTTAATATTATAGACATGAAATATTAAAGAAGCTTACATTCGTAAAAGTAAAGCAAACAGCAATTTTCCTTTGTATAGAATGATTAATAATAATAATAATAATAAGTAATTACATGGGACCAAATAATAATAACAACAATAATAATATTAGATTTTGTAGTCTGAATAAAACAAGTTGAAAACAAGACAAAAGATAGTTTTATTTAAAAATTATTTGAGCATTAGGAAATGTTTTTTGAAAACAATCAGAGTTGAGTGGGCTTCCATTGCTGCAAACGAATAGCTGAACTTTTAAAACCGGTCCAGAGTTTTCAAAAATATTTTTCATGAAAGCCAATTGAGTTTTATAAATTCGAGATTCATCTGAAAAATTTACTTGCAATTGAATTAAATTTGGAAAAGATTCGTTGAATTTAAATCCTGGTGGAAACAGCAGAGCTTGACGATAATGATCTTCACTTAGCTCAGGTAGACAAATGTGGATTTTGCAAACAGCTGGCATTTGAGGAATTTTCAAAGAAGAAATCAGTCCAGTGAAACCCTGAAAATAAATTTCCTGTAGAGATTCACGATTATTCCAAAAGATTTCACGTAAGAGCTCCATAATTTCCGGTTGAATATCCTCGTGTGGCCGAAAATTGAAAATTTGAATTTTATTCAACTTGACTTGTCCTTTGCTAAATCTTCTATAACAATCCAGATTTACGGTAGCAATTCCTGGGAAGAAAAATAAATCGGACATCAGGATGGGTTTGTTCAAGGAAAGAAGTGTGTCCAAAACTGAAGCTGGTTGGAATGAACGAACTAAAAAGGAAAGTCCTTTATTCCCCGCTGTAACTTTTTCTAAATTAGACAGTCCTTTTATCATTTTCAAGTGTTTTGGAGCTTCAATAAAGCTAAATTTCAGTTCTTTGACGTTCTTCCCGAGAATTCCAAGTTGTCGTAAAATTTCAATGTCCTTCTCTTGCTTGATGAAAATATTTTCAATTTTGCTTTTTTGTTTGGAAATAAAATTTTTGATTTCCCTTTTCTCATATCTTTGAGGTCTTGAAGCGAGTTTATAGAATTTTTCCGGGACTGCAAAACAAATTCCTCTTTTGAACATTTCTTTTGTTGCTTCTTCCTCCCACAATTTACAAACTTCTCGGGAAAATTTTAGAGAAGTCATGTCCAGATAAATCAATATGGTAGAAAGAGTCTGATGAAGCATCAAAATATAAAGAAAAAGTACACAAAATATTATCAATGTATTATACAGTATAAATTGTTTTTTATGAGATTCAAAGGATGAAGAATTAAAAATGATAATAGTGTACGAATCTAGAATAATATTCTAAAAAATACTTTTTACTTACATCTGTCATCAGCAATGGATTCAAATAGTTGTCAGACAGGACATCAGATTCATTTCCTTCTTCCTTCATTTCCACATCCTTTTACAAACAAAAAGTGTTTCCAAAAGATTGTTTTTTTTCTGCATAAAATTGTTAATTGTCTGTTGGTACACGAAAATGTACAAAAAAGTACTTTTTCTGTTACTAAATCATAAATGATTATGTAAATTGAAATCAATTTTACCTGTTGTAATTTGACTTTCTTGACTGACTTTAAATCCATTTCATTTCGAGATTCATCATTCTCATTCTCTCCATTTCCATTCTTTTGACTTGGCTCAAACTGAAACAAATGCCACGACAATTGATAATTTAATAATAATTGCATAGTTAATAATTGATAATACTTGCATTTAAAACCTTCGAGGACGATAATTTGTTATCATGATACTTTTTATAATCAGGGTAAAATAAATTACAAGAATTTTTGATCAACATTAAACAACAAAATTCAACATTACAAAAAAGAAAAATTATGAATAAATTTAGATTAAAAAAGTTGACTTACTCGCCCAAAACGCAGACCGGCTCTTATTGAACTCATTTTGACACCAATTATCAATCAAACGAAGAGATTATTCAATCAAAATTATACAAGCTTAATCAAAGACTTTCGAAATAAAACGAAATTCACAAATCTCAATTCTCAATTTGTGGAAAATTCACGCGTTGGTTTTCCCGGTTTCAAGGACGACTGGACGGTGAGTTTTATTGTACTGTAGATTTTAATTGGGAAACAAGTACTTTCAATAATTTTATTCAAACTGGACCTCTGGAAAATATGTATTTGTTAATTGGTTTGGCCTAGCTCGGTTTGGTGTTACTTCCTTTTCCATCAGTTTTTGACTAGTGACTGGTGAATGTTGAATGGTGAAATGAAGTGGAATCACACGGCAATTACAAACCTTCAAATTTTCTGACTTGTCCTAATGAGATAGACACAATTATCCGAAATATTATTATTATTATTAGTTCTCTTTTTCTTCTCTCTTCTCTGTTCTCTCTTCTTCGGACCTGCGTCTTGAGCCTTGAGCCTTCTCTTATCAAGATGATCAACATTTTCAACAAGGAGAGGTGGAGAAAAAATTAGGGAATACACAAAGTATCATACCGTATCATAGGATAAAATCATGGAATATCTGTATAACAGATTGGCCCATCACATCCCATTTCGTTCCATTGCATCACTTCACATTTCACATCTGTGATCTGGAGGACGGTGAAGACTGAACAAGGTGAAAATGGAGACGGAGAAGATTTGATAGTGTGATATCAAGTGTTACTAACAATTACGCCGTGTGCTGGATTTTGGATTTTCCGGGCCTTTTGCCTCACCTTTTTAAGCTTTTCTGATCAACGTTGAACAGCAAGTCAAATTCAAAGTCAGAATCAAGACAAGACAAATTTGAGACTGAAGTCTTGAGACTTAAAGGTGAAATTGAGATCATGTAAAATAAAGGATGTAGAATGTAGATGTAAAATTTAAAATGTGCGATAGACAAGTCAAAAAGAATTATGAGCCTGAGAAAGTGTGAAGAAGGCGGGTGATTTTTCTGCTCTATTTCTGTTCTATCACCATTTATTTACTTGATTTTTCAATGGAAGTTGTGGATTTTGAAGTATTTTGTTGTTGGACTGGAAAATAAATTTTTCACAACTTGGACGCCGTTCGACAATTTTTGCAGTGAATGGTAAATCTTGTACGGAACAGATTCAATGTCCATAAGCATTATTCAACTTCAAGTCCTCACCGACTGTTTTCATTTTGCTTTATATCAGTATGTGTTTTAATTGCAGAACGATTTAAACAAAATTAAATGAAATAAAATTTCACACACATGCTGATGAACAGCAGTTTAAAAAAATCGAATTATTTATTAATTCCGCACATTTTCTCATCTTTCAACATTCAACAACTTCTTCATCTTACATCTTTCCTCTTTCACCATTCTTAATTCTTAAATCTTAATTCTTAAGGAATAACAATAACAAAATTTCAACAAAATAGAAAAACATCTTTAAACTTTTAACAGGTATAACAATGAACAATAAACAGTGAACAGTGAGGAGTTTTTTGTATGTTCTCTATCACTCTGTGATTACGACAGCGTTGAATCTCTTTTTTGTATGTGACATATGGAAAATTGAAAACTGAGATTGAGATTTGTGCAGCTCCTGTTCAATCTTTTTCATTCTCCTTCATTCTTTTTCATGGACTTGTGTTTTAATTGGCTGGTTTAAGAATATAAGTTCTTCCTGTACTTTCATCCGTGACTTGTCCATTGACTGGATTTAGGCTTAAAACAGGCTGACTGCCTTGTGGTCTCTGCCTTTGTCTCTGTGGACCTTGTTGCTGTTGTTGTTCTTGTCTTTGTTGTCTTTGCTGTTGTTGTTGTTGTATTCTTCTATTTTCTCTGGGTCTCAACTGGCCAAAAACGGGCATGCCCAAGTGAATTTGTGACTCTTCTCCCTTCATTTTGTCAACACCGGAGTTTGGACTAGGAATTTGTTGTGGCTGTTGTTGTTGTTGTTGGTATTGTTTTTGTTGCTGTTGTTGTTGTTGTTGATCTTGACCGTTTTCAATTTTACTCTGTCTCTTATTTGTAATTTTAGCTACATTTGGTACTGGCTCACTGTAGTGTCCTTCGTCATGTCCGTGCTGAAATTAATTACAAGTAGTTTTAAATCCCAATCAAATTCAAATTACCATGACTACGATTTTAATTACGATAAAAATGTTAATTCAAAGACAACTTACATGTCCATGACCATGCCCATGCCCACCATCGTGTCCACCATCATGACCGTAAGACTTGTCAGCATGATTGTAGTCGTAGTATTGTTCGCCGTAGCCAGCGTATTTATCTCCCCACTTTACCTAAAATCACATTAACAAAAATTAAATCCAATCTAACTTCAGAGATGTTTGTTGATTGTAACTGAAAACTAAAGTAAACGGCGTTGAAATACTACAGAAAATTAAAACTGAAATTTACTTTCAAAGCATCTAAATAAAATCTAAAATAAGGTCTACAGAATTTTATTGGGGTTTTAACTAATTTTTTTGCAAGTTCAGGCGGGGCACACTATTTCATTACATTTACAATATCTACAACTACTAGGTTTTGATAAGTATCAAAATTAGACAAACGGCGTCCAAATTAGACAAAATTTCTAAAGATCCGAATTTCCAAATAATTATTTCTACTTGAAATTCTACATAAAAAAGCAGATGAAAGAGAACAGATAGAAAGAGAGAGAAGGATGAATTTACTTTTGTTTTAAAGTTCCATCCGTAGGGTCCTCTTTTCTCGTATCTTTCTTGAAAGTGATAGTCGTTGCCCCGCCTGTAGCCGAATTCATACTCATCGTATGACGGATTATGAGCGTATCTGTACAAAAGAAGCAAAGCAAAAAAAGAGAAAAAAATTAACAAGAAAATAGAGAAACTCCTGCTTTATATTTACCAAACCCTGACGCGTATTTCCATCCGTCCGATGAACTCTCAACTCGGTTTTTCTCGGCGTTTCTTCAACATAGGCAAATTCGTAGCTCGTTGGACTCTTGTGTTTTATGTAGAGGTCTAAATTACTTAAATATTACGTTATATAAATTCAACATTGAACTTTTATGGCACATTTACTAAAGAATACTCTTCAAAGTACTATATTCCTGCCCAAAATCCAACTTTAAGTCTGAGACTATCAATTTCATCACAAATTTTTCAAACGGCGCCGAACTCACTCTTAAAATTTACCAATAATTTTTTATCGTCTACCATCGAGTTTAATTAAAATTAAAAGCCAAACTTACTGAAAATATTTCCCGTCTCCATAGTGTCCGTGACCTAAGCCGCCTCCCTGTAAATTCCAATTAATTCAAGTTATTTAAACCAGTTAAATTGTTTTCATAATTAAATAGGTTATTTTAAACCAAATTATGCTTGTTTTGTATTTTTGTATTTTACATGTCCATGATGTCCAAATCCACCACCACCGCCGCCGCCGTGGTGATCAAAATGATGTCCAGCACTCTTCTCATGATCCTTTCCATTTTGTACAGTCGCTAATATAAAATTTCAAGTTATTTTAAACCGAAATGAATTGAGTCTAACGTTTAGTTTAGAAAATTAAAACAAATTCTGGTATTTAGTTGATATTTATTGATATTTATTGGTGTTTACCTCCGGCACTTGAGCCAACTTGTTTGGGCACTCTGACTACAGCTTGAGTTGACTCTAGATTATTTTTAGCATCCTCCAACTTGATTTCAGCTCCATGTCCATGCCCATACAGCACAGAGATGGAGGCGAAACAGAGAGGTAAAAGCCAGACTAAGCGAGGACGGTTCATGATCAACTAATACAATCCGAGGGAAAATCCACTGCTTTTATGTAAACAGGGAAAAATTCATTTTTTTCATCCCCCCCAAAAACCACAAGCACAATCTTAATCACAATGAAAATCTCGACCACCAAAACAATAATATTTATGCACATGAATGATATTTGAATGACGTTGGATCTGCATGCAAAAATAAAAGCAAAAGTAAAATCACATGTTCACTTTCATTCTTAAATCTCGAGTCTCAATCTCAATCTCAGGTGTGTATTCTTAAGTCATAGACAGAAGCAGAAACAAAAGCAGAATCAAACGCAACAACAGCGTCAGAAGCATAGTCAATAGTCAGTCAGTGTCTGGTTCAATGGCACGTTTATTGGAGCGTATTCCTCGATGCTTCGATGCTCAATCAATTGAGACAAAAAGTGGTGAAAAAGAGACGATCGTGAAAAAAAAGAGTGATGACAAACTGAAACTCTCTACAACTCTTCACTCTCCACCATTACATTATAGTATACACAAGAGACAAATTACACAGAGATTTTACGCATGCATCACACATAATACATAATACATGCACAAGTTTGGATTGATTGACTGAAATTAGAAATTCAAGCTGAAATTGAAATTGATAGCTTTCTCATCTCTCTTTGGCTTTTCATTCAATTTTTTTTCGCAGAGACCAGCGACAAGAGCAAAATATAATATGCAATGTACAGGCTACACTGTGCAGTGGCAACAACCGTTTAACGTCTGAATTTTTCTCATCCATTTTCACATCTTTTCAGAGAATTTTCTAACATCACACGTTGAGAATCGAGAATAGAGATTTGAAATTGTAAATTAAGTGATGCTGTTCAAATCCAAATCCAAGAAGAACAATTACTTGAGAGTTGTTTGGTTGTGTTTTGTTTTGTGCATGTGGATTGTGGATTGTGGAGCCCTTCAGAGTTTAGACTCTAGACTGGTAACAGAGGGGTAGAAAGTGTGTATCTGCAATCTATAAAGTGCTCCGACGAACAACGAACAAGTAACGCCATCTAGATTATTCACAGTGAATTTCCAGCTTCCAGCACGAGAAAAACGTTTTCTCTATCTTTTCTCCAGCCTGTCCATTGTCCATTGTCCATTGTTCATCCCTTTGGATTTTGAACCAAGCAAAATTCAAAGCTTTTAGTGTGGGGAGTAGGTGTTGGAAAATACAATTGAGAGGGAAAATAGTTATTAAAACTGAAGAAGATGAAGAACATTGCATTGTATTAAAATATTGAGTCAGCTCAACGCCGATTAGAAATTTGTATAATTCAACTCTCAACCAACTTTGGGAGATCGGTACCAGGAATTTTCTTATGTCGACTAAAAATACGTTCAGTCTGTAACATTTTCACAATCAACAACACTTGTTGGCTGTTGGTTCAGTGTTTTTTTATAAACAGGGTAAAATTAAAATTTTGTACTGTACTATTCTGTACTTTGTTGATGCAAATCAAAAAAAGCAAATAATTAGGAAATGAAATTTAATGTATGATGGATGGTGGAACAAGGCAATATCCAAAAACACAATTGAGATGGAAAGTCATTATTAAAACTCAAAAGGTGAAGAACATTGTAGTAAAATATTGAGCCAGCTCGACGCCGTTTGGAAATTTTGACAACGGAAACGTGGAAATCTTTATACAGTTCAATCAAACTTAACACTGTCTGAAATCTTCATAACCTTTTTAATGATTTGTTTAATTGGTTTTTGGTTCAGTTCTAGTTTTTATGAACAGTGAACAGGGTAAAATATGAATTTTGTATTGTATTGTGGGTAAAAATAAAAAATAGCAATTCAATGTGCAATAGTATGAAATATGGATTGGCAAAACGCGTGTGCACTGTGAACAATAAAAATTAAATTAAATGCCCCTGTTAAAATTTACACCCTCCATAAAACTTGACGTTAACACGTCTTTTCAATTCCCAATTTCCAATTTTCAATTTAACCACTCACTTCCTAATTTTTCTGTAGTAATTGATTCAAATTGATAATGAAATTGAGCGATTTATCTAAAATCTAACATTTGGAATCTAGAATCTAGACTCTCGAACTTTCATCTCCATCTTCTTGCGCAGATATCTACTTGAGCCATCAATGTTACTCATTCAAATATCGACTGAAATTGACAGCTAAATTTTAAACCACAAACTATATTCTAGATTCTAGAGGTAAAAGCCCAACTGACCGCTGAACTGACAATGAACCACCCGGCAAACGGAAAACGGCAAACAGCAAACAGCAAGAAGAACCAAGAAACAAAAGCGAGGCAAAGTTATAAACGTCTTTTCTTCCAGCACCGAACATTGGCCATCGTGAGTCGACAGTCAACAGTCGGCACATTCTCATTTTCATTCTGATTCCGATTCTCATAAAAGTAAAAGATACGTCTTACATTTTACATCTTACACATGTTGTTTGTTGTGGCAACTTGTTTTTAGTTTTTAAAACGGCGGAGACCGTCTAATGAATTATTTTATTACATCTCTCTCCAAACTATTTCACAACAAGGCTCGAAACGACTCGAAACGACTATCCTCTTTTCTTCTTCTCTTTTCCACAGAATCAAATGAAATGAGTGGACTTCAAGAGAGATGAAAGATGAAGAGAAAGATAAGAAATGTGTGAGATCTCTCCTGAGTCTCTTCTTGTTTCACAGCCATTTAGTACTTTGTACATTGTACATATGCGGATGAATGGACTTGGACTTGAACTGGACTTAGAATAGAATTTACGATGTAGCAACTGTTAAGTGAGAAAATCGGAATCCAAGTCTAAACTTGTTACTTTTATTTCATTTACTTAGTTTGATGCTGTAGATATGCTTTATGCTTTACTCTATGTACATATTTTAAGTTTGACTCGCCTCTATTTTCAGTTTTAGTTTCCCTTTGCATTGCGCTTTTGACTTTTGTCTATGTGTTTGGAGTTTTGAGGTTTGAGTTTAGAAAGAACACATAATAAATGCACAATGCACAATATATGTACAATACACACGCTGGACTCTGGAATCTAGAATGTAGAATGTAGAATGTAGAAACTAGAATCGGAAAATAGTTAGTGTTATAAAGAGTAAAGAAGAAAGATTGATAAACCGGCTGTCATTATCAAAAGTCAAAATCTTTTCCTCCGAGCTCCGAGCAATTTACAAACACAAGCACAAGTACAAAGACACATTCACATTCAAATTCACATGATATTATTATATTATGTGTACATATTAATTTGGTCCTCATATTTTACAGTGATATTCATTTCCACATTCATATTCATATTTGTATTCGTATTGGAATTTACAATGTTTAAGGAACAAATGTTAGTCGAGTCGAGTTGAGTTGAGTAGAGTACAATTGCGTTTGAATACGATTTTCTTGGGGCAATATTAACCTCTTTAGTTCACACTTTAGTTGGCTTTGATGTGAATATCTGTTTATTCAACCTCTCGTTTTCTCTGTGTATTTATTTATATGAGTACATCTGCTGATATTATTGTACACTTGCCGTAACTGTGACTAGAAACTAGAAGCAAGACACCAGAGACAGAGATCTGCAAACTTTTATGACGAGGAGGAAAGGGGAGGAACTGTGAGAATGATAACGACCTGAAAATTACCACTACAAAAATATGGACAATAGACACTGGACGATGGAAATTTAGAATAAAATATCTAAACATACAAATGATTCCGATTCAAGTTCCAGTTCCAGTTCTTCCCTCTGTTCTCTGTCAGCTGTACATGATGCGTAAGCCAGACCAAATTGATAAAATTATCAACTTGACAAAAAAAATTAGCACTAGCATAAATAAATAAAATTCTGTATCGCTTGATTTTTAAATTTTGATAGAGGCATTACTCTTTACGCTCACCTTCCATTGGTTTTGGCAAGTCTTTGGAACTGTGACATTCGTGATGTCCTGAGCACACCAGATTTTCCAAACGGCGTTCAAATCAGTCCAAAAAAATCAATGAAAATAACTGCACATTTACTATTTACACTTGCAAGCTGTTCAATATCAAAACTTTGGTTAATCAATCTATCATCGTTTTGTACACTTGTTGCTTGCTCCGTGTTGAGACATTTATCATATGATTATGAATAAAATATGAGAATATTTGAATTTACTCAAACGGAGTAACAAAATGACAAAGAGGTGAGAAAAAACTGTAACAGTACCAAGAACAGCTGCCTGAAATTGACGTCCAGTTTTAGTTTTGAATTTTGAGTTTCAGGTTCATCCATAATACATGTTTAAACAGCATCGCTGGTTAGTGTAATCTGTTACAAATTTATTAATTTGTTTTGAGCTTTGTACTTTGAGCTTAGAGTAAGGAGTAACAAAGTATTTCCTGGAATTTTCTTACCTTTCCAAAGGAATTGGATGCAGAACAAAACAATGTGTAATAAATACTCATGAGTACACACAAAATATGCACAATATGCACAATAAACAGTAAACAGTAAACCAGCCGTGGCCTGGCGTGCTGATCACACTCTTCACTTTATTACCAAAATTATGAGGAAAGAAAACCAAAAAGACGAAGAAAAAGGAAAAAATCTTTTTACTTTGTAAGTTTATGTTGTAAATGATTAAGCATATTGTCCATTTCCCAGCGTAAATAAATTGAGCATCACAGTTTACAGTTTATGTACATTGTTTAAAAGTTTGTGGATACAAAAAGAAAGCAGAAAAAAGAAAACACATGTACGTATTTTGTATTTTGTATTTTCACACATTCCCATTTCACAACTGTTTTATTTTCCCTCAAGCTTTTGACTCTTTATTCTTCACCTACTCAATACAATTCAAAATTCAGCTCATCTCTGTTTATCATGTCATGCTCCTTTTCATATTCATATTCATATTGTGCACATGTTTGACTGTGAAAAACCAAGGGAATTACAAACTACAAACACCTGTTATCCACAATCCACAGTCCACAGTTTACAAAATATCCAGCGTACAATATCCTTGTTGTTCTTGTCGGTGTCGGTTTAGGATTTTTTCACAGAAATTAGTTTTACGACATGCGATTAGTGACACTTTGCATGGGGTAGGAAGCACAAAGAGAATGGAGTTTTTGCCGGTCCGTCAAAGAGAAAAGGGAATAGTGAATATTGAACATCGAGCATCAAATACCGATCGGCAAATACTCTACACTTAATATTTTACACTTGATACTTTGGTGTCTGCTGTCTCCTAAAAGTTGTAAAAATGTAAGAGGAGTTTGTTTTTACCAACAGAATGAAAGGAAACCAACAGGATGGTCAATGGTCAATGATCCATTTAATATTTATATTTGTATTTTATGACTCGCAAGTCCATACTGGAGTCCAAATTGGAGTCAAAGTCGGAACCATTGACAATTTAAAATTGACAATTGACGATTGATATTACATTAGAAACAGAAACAGTGTTACAAACTACAAACTACAAACTACAGGCAGCGTTACTTTGCACATTGTACATTGTACACCGTACACTATGCAGCTGTAAACAGTAAAGAGTAGACTGTTCCATTTATTTAACAACGGATTTTCATTCAAAAATATAAATATTTGTCACGTTTCCTGTTTCATGTTTCCTATTCAAAAATTATGTCATGGATTCAGCCAAACACCAAAAGTCGTAAGGCTTCTGAAAATACCAAAATTCCAGGTCCCTTGACCTGGAAACTGGAATGGTTATTTATTTCGTAACTATTAGTTATTGTTGTGGTAACTAGAACAGCTACACACTACACATACAAGACTAAATCTTTCACAAAGTTGAGAAATGTGGATATCAAAATAGTTAAACGGCGTCAGAGTCAGTTTAAAAATAAATGAATTAGGATGCACATTCATAATCTCTGTTGAACGTCAAATTACAGCTCAACCAAGTTAAGAAAAGCTGAATTAAGCTTTGCAAAGCTGCAGCGACGATGAGAATCGATTCCTCATTCCATTTGAGATTTGAGTCCATTTGATTGAGATCAAGCAAAGTTGAGTTCAATTCAATTCAATGGATTGGGTTGGATTTCCATAAGGATTTTGCTCCAGGCAAAAAACCAATAAGTACAAAAATCCATTCATTTCCTCAGGTTTAATTTTCTAGTCTCTCGAGTCTTGAGTCTCGACTCATCCAAAACAAAACACAATGATCATATTTATTTACCTAGACGAAAGGCAATCACGCAAAATGTATCCATTGGCACTGCCAAATTCCAAGCACAACAAAGCACAAAATACATCATCAACAAGACGATAGAGTCTAGAGTCTAGACTTTAAAATGCAAACTCCAAACGAGATACAAACAATAAAGTACTCGAGCATCATAAGTATCATATCCGTGTGACTTGTGAATGATACTGATAAATGAGAAGTGTAAAATGTAAAATCCGTGTTTCATGTTTCGTGCTCCACTCTGCTCTAACGGTTTACAAATACAGATACACTTACAAATACAAATGACTTTCAACTCTTCATCTGTAAATGTGTACTGTAAATGTGGACGGCGTCTCATCTCTCATCTCTCATTTTTGCCCAGAGTTTAAATAAAAATACATATGAAAGAACAGTTTGAAGTTTGGAGTTTGGTGTTCAATGGTCAATTCTCATGCTAATTGGTCATCCTGCAAAATTCCAAATCCAAAACAAATTTTGCAACATAATGCAGACGATCAATGACCATTTACCATTGTTTTGCCATGTTTTGTTTTGCTCTCTTACAAAACAATGGATATTTTATTGTATTGTTAGACAATCTCTCAATTTCAATGAAGAATGTTTCAATGTTTCAATGTGCAATCCATCCCATTCCATTGGGAAAAACAGTTGTGGAAATGATCATGTCTCTAGTATCTAGATTCTAGTGTCTACTTTGTAATTAATTCCACTCATCACACTTCAAACTTGAGACTCGAGACTCGAGACTTGAGACATTCCATTCGCAAGTTATAAATGGCCATAATATTTTCTCTTGTCTTTTTTTTTGCACCAGGGCAAATATCAGTACAAAATACAAAGTACATAAATGATTAAATGAAACATGATACAATACGAATTACGATACATTCTTTTGGCTCAAGACTCAAGAAGGATTCAACAGTCAACAGTCGACAGTCAAGACTCAAGACGCGCACACCCATCTTTAACTCGAGTTGAGTTTTGAGTTGAAGCTCAGTTTGAATGTGAGTTTTGGACGAGGGTAATTAAAATATGAATATGAATATGAATATGAATATCATTATCCATCAACCGTCAACCCAACAGACTTTTTGTTTTGCATTGTATTGTGCGTTGCGTATTCTTCCTCCTTCCCTTGTCATTTCCATACTTTGTGATCTGAAACGGAATGGAATGGCGTTTAATGTTTAATGTTTTATGGTTCTGGGGCAAATAATGATGAGCATAAATGCAGAGGTAAGAGAGTAATTAGTAGAATGAAAAAAGGGTGGAAGGTGGACGAAGGAAGACGGAGAACGGAGAAGGATGCATAAAACATGTTAAATGCTAAGAGTTAAGATAAAATGTTACGTTTGGAGTTATGGGGAAAAAATCCCTCGGGCTTCTTTTTGACAGCTCAACGCAAATACTGTAATGTAATACAATAACGCCGTTCTTCTATCTATGATACAAAGCATCAATTCTCAATTGCAATTTTCCAATTCCTCTGTCTCGAATGCAGTGTGTAGATTCTAGATTGTAGATTTAAGAACCTTGTGTCTAGTATCAATGCCGAGTCAATGTCGATTGGACGTTGAACGGTTTTTTCATGTGTCTGTAGTGTGTAATGGGTGTAGGAAAGTGCAAATCGCCGCATGAATCACGAATGCAATTCAATGCAATGGCAATGTCAATGACAATGTTGCAAAATAAATGAAGGAGAGAAACGGTAATTGACAGGATTCGCCATTTAATTTCATTAGGAAAGTCAACATTCCGTTTTTGTCTCTGTACATATTGTACATTGTAAATTGCACATTGAAATTGATACTGATATTTGTGTGTGAAACAGGAAGAGAGAAGAACGAGCAAAGAATGTTCATCAGATTGAAGATGGGCGAAAATAAATGAGACATGTCAATTCTATATTCCGTATTTCGTATTTCGTATTCTGTATTCTCGTCCCCATATGAACATCGTTAAAACATATTTGTATTTGAAATTGTACGGTGTATGGTGTGATTGGTGATTGAAAATAAACTTATTTATTTATTCAACTGATTCACAGAGAATAAATAATAATGATTCTTCATTTTCAATTTTACAGTTCAACTCTCATTTTCTTTAATTTGCAGATATGTCTTTGTATATTTTCCGTTTACTCTTGGATTTTCACGATAAGACCACATAAATATTGATACAGGAACTTACAGTTTACAATCTACAACAATTGATCAAAACATAAGAATTTTAAGGGCGTAATGTTTTGTTTGAATTCAAATTGTACTTTAAAGGACATGGGCGGCAAATAAAGACAAATTGTGCCCCCGTCAGATCGGGCCCAAATTTTACACAGAGGTACTTTAG
>JAQGBH010003908.1:0-18392 GCA_034698265.1 Sminthurinus aureus
ATTAGCTATTGTGCACAGACGGACGGACGGACGGACGGACACGAGTATTACAATAGTCTGCTTCGCATCCTAAAAATACAGGAGAAACTAAGAGAGTGGTCTTTTCATCAGTCTATTTTTACCTGCCCCAGGATAATTTGTCCATTATGAACTATCAACAAAATTGAGAATGGAGCACATTCATATTTTCATATTCAGAATTCCTAGAGAGCAGAAAGGTTTGAGGTTTGAGATTTGAGTCAATTATCATTATTGTTACATGTGAATTTGGTTATGAGATGGAAGATGGAGTAAGGAAAAAAGAAATTATGAAAACAGACAAGACGATTATTGTTCCGTCATCATCATTTATGTTCATCAAAAACTCTTATGGAGAGATATCTGTATTTGTAGTCGTATTCGTAGTAATTCGACATCCACTCCTTGTACTTTACATTATATATTGTCTATATTCATGTAAAAATTATGATAAATATGATTGTATTTTGTAGATGGAGATTAGAGATGAATATAACATAATATAAAAATTTTGATTTGGAATCTCTCTATCTTCTATCTGCATATCTACATTGTAGATTGTAGATATATTGTGTGGATTATTATGTATTGAAGAGTCAGAGTCAGAGAGAGAGAGAGAGAGAGAGAGAGAGAGAGAGAGAGGAAGAACAAGGTAATAATAATAAAAGTCTTGAATGGAGTCGTCAATCTTGTTGATGGTTTTTTATGGACATGAACTATGGAATAATTGTCAGTTGTATTTTATATAAACTCGTTATATTGTTGTTCCTCCGTTATCGTCTATCGTCAGTCCGTCGTCTCTCTTTGATCTTTCTTGAATTGTCTTGGGTGTTTGATGATTTGGTGATTTTCTGTTTTCTATGAATCATTTGTTTCGCTTGTTGACACATGACAGAGCAGAAGCACACATTTTTGACTCGTAAACATGTGTAATGTGGACAGTTGACTTTAGAATTTGTTTGTCGCAAAATACAAAATGTAAAATACATGATATAAATATTGTTTCAATTTGGATTTGATGGGTTTGTACAGGAAAATCCATGTAAATTATGGATTTGATAGAAATGAGTGGATTCTCAACTCTCAATTCTCAATTCTCAATGGGTAATGTACAATGTAGAATAGAGGAACCTACACGAAGCCTCAAAGCTCAAAACTCAAAGTCTCAAAGTATCTATGCATATTATATTAAGTGGAAAAGAAGAAATAGAAACTGGTTTCCGATTCTCAATCTTCAATCTCCAATCTCCAATCACAGTATGCTGACTGTACATTGTACATTTTGAGCATTATACATTAAACATTGTTCATGACAAATTGTATGGAGTAAACGGCTGAATCTAGAATCTAGATGGGAGATACGAGATCCATTTTACATATCTTTATGCGTGTAACAGATATGGATTATGCATTTTTGCGTGTGTTATCACTCTACACTCTACTGTTATTATTAAATTACCAGTTTTCTATAGAAAAATCCATTTAAACATTGTTGATGCTATCATAATCTTCTCATTTACAATTTACAGCATGTTTTTACTTGTGCTTTCATCTTTTATTCCGCTACTCAATACTCAAATTATGCAACTGCAACAAAATACTGACGTTTTCACTATTCACGTGCATCTACATTCTACATTCTACATACTACATTTACTTGTATGTATACACCTGTATGTATAAAACTATTACAGATTACAGACAGGATCTGAATTCTTGTGGAATTGAATAATAAAATCAAGTTATTCTTTTCAAGAATAACTTTTCCTCGTGCATCACGGACTTGTTTTCTATTATGTTGTACATTCAATATTTTATACATTGTATTTGTGTGGCAGAAGGTGGAATGTTGATAGTTGTCAGTTGTCAGTTTGGAATGAAAAACGTAATCACAAGTATCATCAAACTTGTATTTGTATGTATTACGTATTTACGTATATTTGCACACTTTTGGCTCACTTCCTGCTTCAACAATTGATTTAATTTCATTTGATTTCTGATCCTGATTCTGGTTCTATTTCAAAGTGATCCTCATATATTATGTATTACTTATTACATACATGCTACATTACGCATTACGTTTTACACACTTATGTCAATCATCATCAATCAGCACATCCGTTTGAATTTAGAATTTTGAATGAATCAAGTCACATGTAACACGCTAATTTTAGAGCAGTTTACACGTGTCTTGAGTCTTCGCATGTCAAAAAACTACTAATAGAGATAATCTACTTTATGCATTTAAAATACTAGTAAATCCACAGTCCACAGGAATTATCATCACAAATCACAACTCAGAACTGTGTAATAAACACATCCAACTTTTCCCCCTTCTTTGTAAATAATACATGATAAATGAGAAACCCTGAACTCTGAACGTTGATGGAATGTCTATAATCAATTTTCTTGATTAGACCGATTTATCATCTCGTCCATTTTCCTCTTTTGCTGTTTCAACAAAATGAGTGTTTCTTAAAGAGTAATTTGATTGAAAAAGTGTTGATTTAACAACGCAAGCGAGATGTTCAAATTTCAAGTCGAAAGTTGATTATTGAATATTGAATACTGAAGAGTGGCTGTATAGAGTATTGATTGATTATTTTTACTGAACCTGGGCTGGTGTATGTATTCTACATACACGATAGATGATACACGGTACACGCGCATCCTCATCATTCTAGTGGGATTCTGATGGTTTATGGTTTGGTGTGAAGTACCCATTATACTTTTAATGTATAATATTTTCATTATAAATGATGAATGAATGAGATTGTGTTTGCATATGCATATGCATATGTATTATGTATATTCATGTGCATAGTGTAAAGTGTGTGTTATGCACATATTGAAAAACTCTTCTTCTTCTTCTGTACATGTTGTGGGCAGTGAGCATAAAAGGGATAAGACACGATTATTCACACACAAGTCACATTTTTTGTATCGCCTCTTCAGTACCGACCATAGGATGGGATAAGAGAGGATAGGAAGCGATACATAATTCACAAAACTATAAAATATAATAAATATAATGTATAATATGTAATAGTCAAGTGCCAATTGTTTATGTGTATTCCTACAGTCTACGGTCAAATCAGAAATCAGAGGATAGATACAACAGAGATAGATATGCAACATGGATTGTATACATTGTACATTGTACACAGTGTCAGAGTTGTGGATTGTGCACGTAATCCTACCAAATCATACCAAGTCAACAAGTTTTCTCCGTGTTAAGGAACATGAGATGGGTAGGAACTTGGACTTGTATATTCAAAACGTATGGCATGTTGTATCTGTCTCTGTTTCTGTACTCTCTACTATTTACTGTTTAGCGTAATGTGCATAGTATAAAGAGTAAAGAGTATCGTACAGCTGGAATATGTATGCACGCAAAAATTTGTTTAAACGTACACAATGCATAACATATAACATATTATAATTTATAATGTAGAATGTAGAATACAGAAGGATGAGTTGTACATATGTCTATATTATGTATGTATGTGCTTGTTTGTACTTTGTACTTTATTCGTAGTGTGTAGTGTGTTGTAGAAGAGGGAAAAGAAAAATTCATCTTTGAATAATGATAAATGAATGAAGATGAGCTCTCGTTTGTCATAGAAAGTTGAATCAATTCCTTTGGTCCCTATACCTTTTCTGTGCTGTGCACTAAGCACACTTTGAGCTTTCAACTTATGAAAACTGAGAAAACATAACATAATAATATAATATAATACTTTTGTACATATAACAAGTTGTTGTTGTTGGTTGTTGCTCATGTTGTTTGCACTTTGTACTTTGTACATTGTACACCAAACACCAATGTTGATTCTTTCACGCCACTTTGCTTTACTTTGCATTGCAAATTGTACACTGTACACTGTACAAAGTATCTACAGAGGAATCATCCATCGCCCAAATTTAAATTCAGACCGTAAGACAAATTGTGATTCATTCAATGATCCTGAACGCTGAATTTTGATACCACTGAACTTTGACTAGGAGCTAAAGCTCATGCTCTCGCTGTGCGCTGTGTATAACAACAGAGAACAGACCACACTCTCATTTATCCGTATCTGCTCTTCCCATTATTTTTGTTATTTATTATTATTTTGTCATTTACACTTTACACTCACTTTTTACTCTCCCATCCCTTATGTACGTACTAATATTGCGAGCTGCGAATCCCAAACTCCAAACACCCAACTCTAAACAAAGTTTACCAAGCGCCAAATAGCAAATGTTACTAATTCCTCTAGGGAAAAAAGAATTCAGTTTCATCTGAACAAAAGTGAAACAAAACGAAGAGAGAAATGTGAATTCAGATCTCAGGATTTGAGATTCGAAGTTGGAGAGAGAGAGAGAGTCATTGTGAATTCAAAATTTGTAAATAAATAGATCAGAGTCAGACAGAATAACAATAACAAAAACAACAACATGTATCCATTATTTATAATTTATAATACAGCATACAGCACATAAAAAAGGATCGGCTTAATTATTTTCTTGTTTTCAGTTGCTTTCTGCTTTATATGCATTGAACATGAACGTTGTACATTATATAGATAAAATATATATAAATAATCTGTGGTAGTTGCAACATTGTATGTACAATGTACAGTGTGCAATTTGCAATGTACATTCAATATTCAACATTCAACATGCTTAGTAAAAGTGTAGAATTAGAATTAAAATCAAAAAAATAATTCATCAAAAGATTTATTTATTTGTGGTATATTATGTACTATATTATGTAGAATGAATGTACGCAATAGCTAAAAGCAACGAAGAACATTTTTTCATTAATTTATCTTAGCTGTGGTTGTAGCTGATAGGAATTAGGAATAGGAAATTATGCTACAAAATACAAGTGTCTCAAATTCAAATTTCAAATTCCTCAAGTGCAGATAAGTATAAATATGAAATATGAAGTGCGTGTGAATAGATGAGTGGATGACAGTATGATAATAAAGTGAGGAATTATGTTCCCAGTGCAGTTGTCAAGATTTTAAAGTGTGAGCAGGTGGATTTACACTTTACACGCAGATTATGCACACAGAACTCAAGATTTAAATCCTATTTTTGTGTCATTTCTTTATAGAGCTTAAAATTTGTAGCTCAAAGCCTAACAAACATCAACTATTTTAATAGCATTATGTATTTTGTACATATCTTTTCTGTGCATAATTCTGAAGAAGAAAATACCACACAAGAGTGTCTGCGCAGCAAATGAATGCAAATGGCAAACGACTGCTTTTTATACAATATACAATACGTAATATATAATAATTAACTTTACTCAATGCTCAATGCTCAATACTCGAGACTCAAAACTCAGTGCTCAATACTCCAATCGCAGCACCTGCAGCTCACAATAAAGGAAGAAAACCTGTGTGTACGGAAAGAAGAGAGATTTTGGGGGAAATGACAGGTATTTCCTCAATCCTCAAAAAACCAAAAAGTATCTTTACATGATCTACGATGACGTCCGAGGATCGAGGATCATTCGACAGGAACATCGAATATCATAATATAAAATGGACAGTGAATGACAAGAACAAGAAAAAGATGGAGAATGCATCATACGTCATACACGATATGCGATATGCGATACATGTACAGTGTACAGAATGAAGAGTCTCCACAATCCAATCCAAAATCCACACTCTTTCCTCTTTCCGCTGTTCAAATATGAAAAAGACATTATATAAAACATCAAATGTTGTTTTAGTGTGTAGAAAAGCACGGTAATCATTTTCATTCATTCACTCTATTCCGCTTTCCGCTCATTGACAAATTCCTCTCGTATCCTGTATACAGCATACAGCATACAGTTTATGATAGGAATTGTCCTAAGTGTAATAAATTACAGTGTTTTCTGCTGCCGTCTCCGAGAGTCAAGATCACGAATTCGTGAGGGTCAAAATTCAAACAGTAAACTTCCCAAAATTTAAACGCAAGTATGTTTGGAGTTTATGCTTGGTACAGAGGAAAATAAAATATAATATACTCCTCACTCAATCTGTATAAATAATTGTATAGGTAGAGCTCTTTCCCTTTTATTATCATACTTTGTTTTTCATCTGCCGTCTCTTCTCACTCACTCACTCACTCACTCTCTTGACTTGGATCTTGACTCCCTTAATATTTAATATGTCAGCAGTGAGCAGCAGCTACAGAGCACGTAATCACACTTGTGCACACTGAATACATATCTATCTGCACATTTGTACATATTTTTATGGATATTTGTCGAGAAAGTCTAGGGAATCACTTCAAATCAAATCAAATCCCAGAGAGAACAGTGAACAGTGAATAGCGAATAGAGAGAGAATACAGAATTTCTTTTGTCTTTTCCTCAAGCATATGTACTCAGTATACAGTGCTCAGTACAGTGCTCAGCGCTCAGTGTACAACTTGCTTCCATGATTTTGAATGCAATGAGCGTAGGTAGATATATCAATGTTCAGTGTTCAATGTATCATGTCATATCTCATCCTTCATAATATAATATATAATAAAGCATGAACTTCATACCCTATCGCAGTAAACTACGGAGATTTCAACAAAAGTGAAAATGATCATACAGACAACAGACAAGTGCATAAAGATTAAAGATGCTCAATTCTCAATGATTCTCAATGATTCTCAATGCTCAATTCTCACATAACCAGGACATAATACATGAGATACGATACCTTTGATGATACATTTGACATGCACAATAAATAATCATCTCTTACACTTGTCCCTTTTTCTTTTATGCTCAATTAAAGTTATGAGATGAAGTATCAACGATGAGCGCTAGAACAGTGAGTGAGTGAACGGAAGTAAACTTGGATGTGGATGGGGATTTGGACGCGGATGCTATTTGAAATAAGTGGTAAAAAACAAGGAGAGTGATAGAGTTGTAACAACAAGCAAACCGAATTTTAAGCCAGGAACATACACGATCCATGTAAAATGTACAACAATATTGAACATTGTACGAACTTGCTTCGAATTTCAAATCCATGAGAATCAATGGTAAATTTACAATTTACGCTCAAAATCATAAAATCCAAAATATATTTATAAAATATGGATTTAAATGTCCAACATTTTCTACTGACTCCTCAAGAATCAAGAATCACGAATCATTGAGGATTGAGTACTGAAAATTGAAATGTGCTGAAAATTCAAAAATCTTGCGTCGCACGTCGCACTGCGTTTGATGTATATTGCACATAATTTCCCCAAAAATGTCGAGTGGCGGGTTTGTTCATCCAAGACAAGTACAAAATTGTATATACATGTGTGATTTGTGTGGATGAAATTGTAAGTGTATTTACTTGTACAGTACAGTCAAGTGTGCAGTGTGCAGTGTACCCCGTGATTTGAATAATGTAAACATTGACTTTGTACTCTGTGTATGTACGTGGATGTTTATGTGTATTTTGTACGTGTGTGTGTACGTGCGTGTGTGCATATATCATCATACGTAATGAATAGATAGTAAAAGTCAGCGGAAAAAAATTAATTGTAGATCAAAGAGGAGCTCTAGACATGCAGAAAAATTTCTCTTTCTATGGACATTTTCCTTCTCTCTCTCTGATACTTTTCTTGTTTATTCTTCTTCAGTTTTGGGTTTTTGGAAATGGACTTGTTGGTTTTCCTTCTAATTAATATTTGAAATTTTAATGGCGTATGAGATGAGTTGTGGATTGTGGACTAGTGGTAAAATATCAAATATAAAATAATATATAATATGATGATGATAATATGTAATATGTACGCAGCACACACGAGGTAGTGGAGAGTTTTTGTGTAGAATGTAGAATGTAGAATGGTTCATTCATTCATTTGCCTTCTCACTGTACAGTGTACACTGACACTGACTCTGACTCTGACTCACTCCACACTCGTTTAGTCATTCACCTGCACCTGCAGATGAATATCATTTCTGTAAATCTGTTTGGGCAAATGAGCAATGAGCAGTGAGCAAAGACAAGGCAAGGGTTTGATTTAATCGCAAGTTGTAGAGATCTTAATGCTTAATAAATATTCTGTGGAGATTTTTTCACTATGTGGTGAAAATGTGTTAGTAGTTCTAAAATCTGATGAATCTACGATCTTGGCGGTTGCTGGTGCTTCTGCCGTTGCTGTTGTTATTGTTGTTGTTGTTACTTTATTGTTGTTATTAAGTATTCTGAATTTTGAATTGTGCATGTGCTTTCTGCTTTGTGCTCCTATGTACATTGGTTGTTGTACGCAGATTGCAAATCACAGGTACATTTGAATTCGGAAAACATCACTTCTTCTTCTGCTGATTAGATTTTACATGAATGTCATCCTCATTTTTCAAACTACCAGCAAACAGCAAAGATTTAAGCTGAGAGGGAAAGGCATACCATATCATATCATATCATGTCGTAGGATATCGTAGGATACCAAAAAGCTGTTTGATCACTTTTCAATTCATGCGTAGAGAAAAATATACGACGTATGGTCATATATAGTCAAGAAGGATCAAAATCAAGTCAAGTCAAATCGAATCAAATGAAATCAAATCAGGCCTCGTTCCTTTTCTTTCCTCCCTACCTTTTTCCATTCTCCTTGTTTAAAACGTTTTGAATTTTGAAGCATGTAGTAACTCATCAATCTGCGTTTATTGCTGTTTGCTCCTTACGGTTTTTCGATCAGCCAAAAAATCACCATGATTGTAAAATGTAATATAAAATATAGTGTACAATGCAATTCCTCATTTCTTTCCCATCTCTCGTACCTCGTTCATCGTACATTGTAAGAAAATGATCAAGAAATTATTAAAGAAGCCGGTTTTAAAACCTACTGAGAGCATTTAAAGAGGGTTGTACAATAATTGCAACTTGTACATGCACAAACGAGTCTATTATACATTATACATACACATTTGTGCATTTTGCATTTGTAAGTACTTGACTCTTGACTTGTTGACTTGAGGATTTTATCATTTTCCCACTGCTCTTTTTTCTTCAAATGTACAGTGCACCACACCGCGCACCATACCATGCAAATGATCACTGTAACTACAAACTGCACAAACTATATAGATCGTATACAAAGTATTCTACGCATATTATATATTATATAAAATAAAATGGTCTTAGCATGTATAACAATTTCATTTTAATTTCCTTTTTCTTCTCTCATCGCACATACAGAGAAATACACTGACAAATAAAAACAAAAACAAAGTACTTGAGTCTTGAGTGCAAAAATACAATACACAATGCCAATGTGCAGAAATCAGAAATCAGAGATCCAATACTCTTGAATACTCTTCATTCTTCATCTCCCTTATTTACAAAGACATACGAAACACACAGGCAGAATTATTATCTTGTTCATCTTATTTGGATCGACTTTGGATTCTATACTCTGTATTCTGTAAGATATGATGTATAGTAAAGAATATAGAGTATATAGTATAAGTATGCAGTAATTGCCATTGTATTACTATTTTATAGCCATTGAAATATACGGCTATTATAATTAATTGTGATATGCAAAACACAAAACACACGCACAGCAATCAAATTGATTGTGTGTATAGTGGATAATAGATGATAGATAGATAGACTAGCTGCGTATGGTATGCAGTTTGTAGTTTGTAGTTTGAATAGTATGTTATTCTACTCTGATTTCTGACTTCTGACGTGTTACGCACACACACATTACACATTACACACTACACATAACAAACAACACTGCACTGTTATTTAGATGTGTTTATTTAACAACTTTCTGTCTCGTCTGCTTTTCCTTCTTCTCCGCCTCTCTATATTTTTATTTACTCGGCAGTAAACTGTAAACAGTGGAGAGTCAACAGTAACAAGATTCGGAAGGAACTTGTACGGATGAATGTGTAAATATTAAATCTTAAATATTAATCTATATTCTATATTCTATACTCTAGATTCGAGATTCGAGATATATCTATGTAGGTCTCTTTGTGTTGACTGTTTAATTGTGTGGATTTTTCACACATCCACCATCCACTATCCACCGGAAGTCTTCCTGTCTATTCTGCTGTATGTTCTATGTTCTTCTCATTTGTTTGTCTGTCATTGTACATTATACATTGCAAATACGATAGAAGATACAGATAGAAGTACGGAAATATGTTAAGACTAAAGACGATAGGATAACGAGCAAAAGATAAGGACAAATGAATAACTATAGTAAAAAATGGTAAACAATAAGAAAAATATGAACAAATAGAGAGATAGAGCATTTATCATTATACAGATCATGTGCGGTATATTATGTATGAATTAAGAATTATTTTGTGAATAGTTTTACTATAAATGATAAAAGATAAAAGATAAATGATAAATGTGATACTTGATCAAATGATTTGTTATGTAAGGCAAAGGTTTTTTATTTCTAGTTTCTAGGTTTTGGACTGTACACTGTACGAATTGTTTTATTTATACAGATTTATTTTAGCTGTGCGCTTGTGAGGTACGAGCATGAAAATATTTGCTGAATGTTGAATGGGGAAGAGGAAATGTCATTGAGGATTCAGGAGCTCATCCGCCTATTAAATTGAATTTAAAATTACTTTTTGATTTGATCCCATCGTCTTTCCCATTCTTCCTTCATGTTCAATGCTCAACTGCCATTTAATCCTTTTCTTTCTTATGACTTATGACTGATGTATTATGTCATTGTAATATTACAGGTATCCAAGATCTCAGGTCTCAGATTTGAGTATTGAAAATTGAAGAGAATCATAATAAAAGATAAAAGTGATTATAAAGCTATCAAATATGAGTTACCGGGACATGTGGGATTTAAGGGCATTCCTTTTTATTCTGATGTGGTTTATTACTTATTATTTAAAAAACTGACGTTTAAAAGAACATTTTTTTACTTGATTTTTACGTTTTTCATGCACATGTAAATTGTAGATACAATGTACGTATTTTGGTATGTGGGACAATTGGTATGATCACTTTAAAATTAGTTTAGTATGGTGAGACGCACATGGTTTATATTTTATAGTTTACACTGTATAAGTAGTAAGTATAATATGTAACATGTAGATTGCAGATAGTTGTCTGTAATGGGCTTTTTATGATGAGACGAGAGCCGAGAGACAACCATCAAAGTCATTATATTTACAACTGCTGTAAAACTTTATTATTTGCTCTGCTCTTTTAGATATTATTTGTTATTTAATATGTTTAATGTCTAATAATTTGGTGTCACGGAAGTTTCTCACGTAAATATGACAAGTATTCCAACGCCAACATAAACATAAAGAATAAACATGTATTGTAAAGGTCTTTCCTAAAATGATGTTCTAAATGCATTTTTAATAGATGACGGATGCACATTAAACAAGAATCAAGACTCAGGATAAATACTCCATTCTTCATTCTACATTCCTCTTTTATCAAGCACGAGACATGAATGAATTAGCCAAAAGCTTTTGTATTTTGTATTTAAGCTTCTAAACTACAACAGGATGAATTTTAAATTCTCAAGGAAATTGATGAAATGATTAATCCATGATCAATTTTCAGGTTATTTCAACAACTCAACAACAATCATATTATTATTATTTTACATTTTACTCGCGTATTATTTGTATGCAGCATTTACTCAGTTTTGATTTCACTAATGTTTATTGTACTTGCATCATTATTCCGATTCCCAAATTTGTGGATACTATACAAATTTTCATGAATTTTTTGAAAATAGTTTACAATTTACAAATATTGAGTAGGATGCACGATTGTGCTTTATAAAAATGATGTAAAATTGATTCAAAATTCTCAATAAATCCATGTGATGTTTTAGCTAACCTTTTCCCGATTCTTGCACATAACGTTTAACGACTGATTTGCTGCGGAACAACAGCATGATAATCACCAGTCATTATTAGAAACGCTTACTTTTTACGAGCAGTTTTGTCTAGTTCTTGTAGCATCTGTAATCTGTAGCAGTTGTTTTTGTTTGTGTTTTTGTGATTCGAGATTAGTGGAATGCAAAGAAAACTTGAGCTTGGGTGTGTGTGGCACAGCTATTTTATCTTGCATTCTGCTTCATTGATCATCTCGTTAGTCAAATTGATTCATGATTAGACAAACATGCATAATTATTAGTGTGCCTTTTGGTAATTTCACGTAGCTCAATGGTCACTGCCCAATGCTCAATTCTCAATATAATAGAAATACAAATCGACAAAACTTGAAATGACACACAGTTTTTGTCTGCTTATCTTTCATGTCTTTTCAGTTTTCAGTCCTCACTGACCGATTGAGCTGATGTTCATGTACTTTTTTCCATACCGTTGAATGTTGAACCTTTGTGAGCTGTACTACACTGCTGTTTAAATTTTGAATTCACCTGAGCAGCTCAGCTCTGAGGATGGAATCCGTATTCCATGAAATATGCATATGCATAGTGTACATTGTACACTTTTTACATGTTCAGGATTAGGACAGCTTTTATAATCATTGATATTCGTATTGATATTTTTTACTTCTGGAAAACATGCTTCGTGCCTCGTGCACATTTTTCATTTTCTGCATTCTGCATAGTTTGATGAGTTTTACAATTTGTACCTAGTACAAACTTTCTCTCTTTCTTTAATCCGTATCCATGTCCATCTCCATATCTAATGTAAGCATGTAGAAAGGATGGATTATTGAATAAGAATAAGAATAAATTTTTATGACGTTCATAAAAATATAGATGCCTTTCTGTGCTGAACGCATGCATATTCATAATTCATAATATAATAATTATTTATTATGACTTATGATTTGTAACTGTGATTCAAGTTTCAAGAGTTCAATAGAAATTTCATCCATGAATGAAAATATCAATAAAAATCAACTAATGTGAAATTAAATCATGGCTCTGTTTTCTGTTTTTCTACTTTCCTTCAGCTACAACAAACCATCTACAAATTAGTCTTTCGTGTTTGTATCTTGTATCTTTTATTGGTAATCGATATCCAATTTAGAATATAGAATTTCGAATTCAGTTTAAAACTTGACACAACGAAAGGCTAAAAGAAAATATCAGTGAAGAGTGAAGAAATACTGAATCGTCAACAGCAACATCATTCACTTTCGTTTTTACAGTGAAAAACTCTCGATTTTCAATTCTCAGTTCTCGATGCTCAAAGCTCGATTCACAACCATAATGAATTCCTCATTAATTATTCTTGCTTTTGATGAGCGAGCAGGATAAAATATGTGAATATTGGATATTAGTTATTCAATATTCAAATCCAACATTCAGCTTTTTCACAGGTACTACAGACTACAGGGTGCAGAAATTTTATAAGTTACGAGAGAATCGAACGTACAACAGTGAAAATGTAACTTCACATTTCACATTCCACATTTTACATACACCTGCTCTGAGTTTTAATTATGTGCATTTGCGTTAATTACGAGATGATGCTCACAAGAAATTCAGTTAGTCAAAATCAATACTTTGATCTGCATCCTGAATTTTCATACTGTTGATGATCAATTAATTATTATTATGCAAATGCACATGAAACAGAATCGATCAAGTAGAATTTCTTGAAATTGAATAATGCCATTGAATTTTATAACGGAAATAATTCTGTATAGCTGTTTGTACTGACGACCTGACGAATGAAGAAAACCAAGCATGATCTTATAGCTAGTAGATGAAAGAACTGTTCGTAACACTGCACTTTATATTGAAACTTTCAACATGTTCACACCTCTGAGAATAGAGAATTATCAATTATCATCAAACATTAAAATCTAAAATCTAAAATCTAGTGTAAAGAGAAAATATGGGACCAGTCCAGGCAAGAAATCTCAATGTCCCTATGCTCAAGCATTAAAACTTTTCAGTGAAACACACAAACTACAAACTACACACGTGTAGAAATTGGAAACCACTACTCTGACATCTTTTACAACTTTCTATCTGCGTACAACGTAAAACGTACAACGCAGTTTCGGCGAAAGGGAAACATTGTTTTTAATTTTTTGGAAACCGTAAATATAAATGTATTTTCATTGTATAATTGAAAGTTGTGAATATAAAATGTAAAATCTCCGTGCGAGTGCCGGAGGTGTAAAAGTTTTTCACTTTTCCAGGTTTCTCTCTCTACAGAAAAGCGTCATAACTCACTTTCACTTTCAGTTCCAGATGGAAATGGAGATGGAGATTTCATGCTTCTCAAGTAAAAGGTCAACTTAAAAACCAGTGATATAGTGCAAAGCGCAAAGGTTACTTTTCAATTATCAAATAATGTTGAATAATGATCAAACTTTCATGTCCCGAAGCGGGATTCCCTATTAAACCAATTGTGGAAAATATGGGTTTAAAAATATCACAATATCAAAACACACGCCTGGGCTCTCATTCGCGTGGGTTTTTTATTATTGTTTTTGCTTGAAAAGGTTAATTGGGTAAAAACTAAATGAGATTATATCACCGCCAACCACCAACCAACAACCAATGAGGAACCCTGGATTAGTTTTTAGTTATAATTTGTTATTACTTTAAAATAAAAGTATACATACCTTGAGATTGTGCCAAAATGGCAGTTGCAGTCCATCCAACTAGAACAAAAATCACACACCACCGCAGCCGCAAACCACAAATTACCATTTTTATACAAATAAATTTTTACCACTGATCGACCACTCTGTTTTCTTTTATTACCAATTACGAGTTATAAATTTGTTGGAATCAAAGTTGACCTTTGTATTTTAATACTGGTATTTATGTACAGAAGATCAATTGTCAGTTCACTTTAGTTTGAGCACACTGTTTTCAAAATTGGTGTGGAGAAGTAGAGAAACCACTTCACGGCAATCACATTGTAAAATGTCCGGTACAAATCCGATATGCAGTGCCAAAACTGTTTTTTTTTCTTTAAATTTATTTTGATTCACTGGAAAATTTTCACTTTTACTTTTACTTCCGATCCCAACTGTAAATCCACATGTATGAAAAATCAGTTATCAGTTCCAAAATTGTAAAAATGTCCAGCTAAATAGCAACATGTCACAGATATATATTTTTTTTGAGAGAAGACTTGATTACTTGAGCACACGAAACTTGCACTGCAGTGCACTGACTAGTTTTTTGCTGTTGTAAATCTAATTTTATTTTTAAGTTAATGAGGATGACCAGAATTATGAGACTGTCTGCGGCCGAGTGTCAATGAAGAATAACAAGCTATCAAGATATACACATGGATTAATGTAATACGAGTGTGTGTATGTGTAATGTGTAATGTGTATGTATTGGTGATAGTAAAAGTAAGTAGCTGTCAGCTCTGCACCTTTTCAATCTGGTGCTGGCTCTTGGCTTTTGGCTTGGCTTGTTTTGGTTTGGCTTTTTGGTCAATGAAAAACGTTTTAATATGAAAAATATTCTGAATAGGTTTTTTCTATTTGATTCCTAATATTCCATATGAATCATAATCATATCTGTCCTGAGGTATACAATATAAAATACATGTACAATCTACAGTGCATACTGTCTGTATAATATTATACACAATACATATGTATTGTAGGCACATACCCCCAAACATGAACCTCCTCAGTCCTCAGCAGCAACCGCCTTGCACACTCGAGACTTGAGACAAGCAGTACTTTACCGCCATTTGTACGTTGTACATTGTACATTGCATATGAACGTATAATACCGTTCACGATTCTTATGATGATGATGTTGATAATTCTAATCATCATATTCATCAAATGTTATTTTATGTATATGCATGTGTATGCATAAAATAATGTATGTATACGGTCGCTTCAAGACGCTATTTAATGTGCAAAGAGTAAAGAGTATAGATCTTGTACATTGCAAATTCCACACTTGTACTTTGTACTTGTATGCATCTATTCCGTGAAGTCTGTAAGTGAAGTGAGTAGGAGGAGATGTATGCATGTACTTATGTATATGTGCATATTATTGTAGACTGTAGATATATTGAAGATTTTGAGGGCTTCCCTTTTTCTTGTTCTTAATGCATAATCAGTAATATGACAGAAAGAATAGACAATCTCTGTGTTTTTGTGCACAGTATACGTTCTACATACATACAACATGTACTTTTTTCACTGTCATATAATGTATAACTTTTTCCTCTCCTTTCATCTTTGTCGTTCTTTCTTCCTTTTTTTTACTTATTGAGAAAAATTAGACTCTCTCTCTCTCTCTCTCTTTCTGTGACTGTCTATGCCGTAATGTGTAATGTAATATGTACTACTTGATACATCTTAAAAATTATTATTACGACAACTATACACAATATACATGCACCTGCCGTCCGTCTGTCTGTCCGTGTTATATGATGCTGTTAAGAAAGAAAGATGATATGAGGGGAGAATAAGAGGTACGGTAAACGGTGCTCATGATGATCATGCATAATTAGTATTATTATTATTACGGTGATTCAACTGAAGTAACTGAGCAGCTCGAAGAAATTTGTACTAATTGTCATCTCCCCCTCAACATATGTAATGTGTATGCAGTTTATAAATACAAGGTGTACGGCGTAGGTGTGTAATTTTTGCACACACGTTCCATTTAAATGGGCTATACGCTATACGCTAGACACTAAACAGTAGGTATATATTTTTGTATTTATGCGTAGAAGAAAGAGATGATATAATGACCATTGCTTACAGTTTATTCTACTAAGCACTAAAGGCAACGAATCATACTTTCATTCAAATATTTTTACTTTCATTAGTTTTTCGTTCCTCTTCGCCGGTTTTCTATGTACATGCGTGTGTATTGCATGTATTATGTTTGATGTATGTATGCTGATGATTGAATAACCCTCGGCCCTCAGACAAGGGTAAAAACTAAAAAGGAACAAAGCGATGAGAAATTTTAATTTGAGATTTTTTTCTTTTTCTTTATTATTTATTTTATCCACCAACTATCAATGATATGAAGGTAAACTAGAGATGAAAAATCCTTTGCATTGAAAATGAATTTCGTTATTATAGCAAATATTATGATATAATAATATATAAGATAAAAGGTATTAAGTCATTAAAGTAAGGTGAAAAGATATTTAGGATTGGATTGATAAATTACAAATTATCATTAAATTGATGAGTTTTTGAATTTTGAATAATACACAATACACACACAGTAGGAACTAAACACATGTAAATATTTACACTAGACACTATAGACACTATAGAAGTTTTTAATTGAATTCTAAAGTAATTTAATTTTAAATCTGTCATATATTATTGGTACTTGGTACTTGGTTCTATGTTCTGTAGAGTTGTGCAACTTATTAATACCATTAATACTGTAGTGATACTGATAATGATAATAATTCATAATTTTAGACATGAGAATTTTAATTTTGACTAGATGATTTTCCATTTCAAAATTCAAAATGTCACCCTTTTATAATTTTTCTCCTTCCACCTTCTATTTTCTTTCAGTTTCCAAATACGGAATTAAATACGAGGTATTGAATGTTGAATGAAGACGTAAATGGCGTGGCATGATATCGATAGACTATAGATTACAGATGAAAAATGAAACGATAAAAAAACGAAGCATAAAAATTAATTATAAACCAATCACAACAATGACAATAATAATTATTGCTCTTATATAAAAGAGTCAAACTATCATCAGTATCTCAGATTTCACATCATGCACATTTCAGATGGACTGAAATTGGTAATTGGTAATTTTCACCCACATGACATGGCACGGGTGAAAAGACAAAAGATACAAAAATTGTCACATCATTTTAAAATTAAATAAAGTTGTAAAAGTATAGAGGATGGCTCGTATAAATGATAAATAATAAAATAATACGATCAGAAATCAGAAGAGCTAAAAATATTAATTAATCATGAACACCACATACAAGTGACAGTACAGCGTACAGATCGTAGATTGCAGAAAGTCAGCAGTGCTTTTGGCTTTTGATTCCTAATTCGTGCTGTAAACTTTTTTATCCGTATTAGATACTAGATACTACAATAGATTCATGCATGCAAGATTTGCTTTTACTTTTGTTCCTGTTTTTGTTTTGTTTTTGTCTTCAGTGACAAATGAGGAATTATATCACCATACACTTCAGTATCAGTGGTGCATATTGGATATCATCAATTACATATTACGTGCATTATTATGCAGGTTTTTTTCTTTTATTACCTACAAACTACAAATAGATTATTAATTATTATGTAGTGCATCATATGTGAGAAAAGGATAAAATTCCCTACATAATATTTAATATCATACTTGGATAAAATACGTAACTGGCTAATTCCATTTCAACACGACCACAAAATGCGCACGAAAAATTGCAAAATCACATGGTTACCACTTGAATAAAT
>JAQGBH010003909.1:0-18391 GCA_034698265.1 Sminthurinus aureus
TGCCGCAAACCGTCTACCGCTAACCGACAACCGCCAGAAAAAAACCGCCAAATCTCCGGGGATTGTTAAGCTCAGCCGAAATGTAACGAAATAATGTTGTCCTTTTATGAGACGATTTTAGATTTTACATGCACAACTATAATTCAGGAGTAACTTATTTATTATTTACAGAAGAATACTGACTTCTGACTAATCATGATGATTCATGCAACCATTTAAAAAATTTGTATTGAAAACTGCAACGTGATCCCATGATTATAGCTTACAATTCTACATTCTACAGAAATGGACTAGAAAGAAAAGTACATGAGGTATGAGTTAGTAGATTAGATGAACTAGGTAATTGCGCTGTACATTTTGCAGCAAAGTTTACGGATTTCTGATATGAAACATCACGATAATTAAACATGTCAATACGAGACTCGGTAACAGTTTTTCAACTTGTATGTAAAATAGGTTTTTTATTTTGCGTTCAAACTTCAACGAAACAGTTCAGATTTTAGATAGTTCATTTTTCATGTTTTTACACATATTCTAAACACTAAAGTCGGTTTTACCTAAAGGAAGTCTTTGATTTTATGTCCATAGTTTTTCCCATACAACTAAATATGTGAGGTATATGTATGTACACACTAAGGATATTTGTGTGAAATCGAGTATTTGAGCATTTTTGGTTTGTAATTTGTAATACGGATCAAAGGTTTTGACTCTTAATTTGATTAATAGCGAGTTCATAAACAACAAACAACCATGATAAAAACACGGGGATTTGTTGAACTTTTCTAAAATTGGGCTTCAGTATTAACAAGAGCATGTAACATTTTAAAAACTAGTAGTAAACGATCATTTATCATAAATATTAACTAACTTTACTTATTCACAACCCGAAGTGAATTGGTTCAAAAATCACCACGTCATGTGCACTCTATTTTATTTGTCACTGGAGAAAAAACTTTGAAATTTTCAAGTCTCAAGTGCTGAAATGACATGATTGAACGTTTGTTTTGGTCCACTAAAATCTACATTGTATGTATAAAAAAGTCCGTATCTCAAAGGCTTTTGATATCTTCATGGTACGAAAGTGCGCTGCATACCATTTGGAAGCTTATAATTGAGAAAACTAAGAAAGTTAATGCGAATAAAGCCTTTGATGGTTAAAATACAACAGGTAGGTCAGGCTGCGATGTGGGCTGAAAGCTGAAACTAGCTGTTGTCATACAACTATGTATTGTAAATTGTAAGCACTAAATATAGTATAAAATCAAAAGAAAAATAGAGCAATAAAAAAATTGTCAATTCAATATTCAATTGGACGGTTTTGCGATTGATAATGTACTGCATATTACATGTACAGTATTAAACAGTAAACTTGGTAATATCCATGTATGTATGTACATGATGTAACAACAACACACATGTACAAGGCCGTTGAGCTTTGGCTTATCAGCGAATTTTAGTAATTTAAAGGTCACAAATCACAAATACGAATTCCGAATTATGAGACTCAGCAACAGCCAAAAGAAGTTGTAGGCTCTGCTGAATATTCTGGTCGTTCATCTAACCGTCTTCTACTGCTACTTCTCAGGTAATCTGCATTTTGGATAAGTTCCGGCTTCTCCATTATTTCTGCTGTAGCAGTTCGCAAAGCTGCTTCTATATTATAGCTGGCTTTAGCGGATGTCTCAAAAAATGGAATCCCTTCTCTTTCACTCAGTTCCTACAATTTATATAGGTATCAAAAGTTTGTAAGAAATTTGTTTGTTTGCTGGATATTGAGATATTATGTGATATGAAATTCAGAGAGATAAAACTGTAAAATACAATTAGAAATAGGAATACAATAGATTTACGTATTACTTTTCCTTTGCGAGTAGTAACCATTCTTAAAACATCCATATCCGATTTGTTTCCTATTTTCAAACATTTCAAAAATCAATGGTAAGACTTTTAGTACAGGTGAAAGCATAAATGTGTTTTCCATGAAATGTATCAGAAACTGTAATCTGAAATATTAAATACCTATTAAAAGTTTGACTGCATCTTCTGGTCCAAAATCTTTTGCAAATTGGATCCAGTCATCTATATGGTCAAAGGAAACCTTTTCCGAGATGGAATACACTAAGAATATAGCATGAGCATTTCTAACGTAACTCGGAATGATTGCACGGTATTTCTGTAAGTAAAACACAAAGTTTGTTTTCATATCTTTTTTGGTATATGTACATTTTGGACAAAATTCAATGCAGAAGTTTTAATGGAAATAATCTTTGCTTTGAATTTCCTCACCTCATCTCCAGCGGTATCCCATAAATTCAACTTGACAGTTTTTTCTCCCATCTGGACAAAGGAGAAGAGTAAATCGCACCCAATTGTGGTTGTCATATCCGTTGCAAAGACGTCGTCAGCAAATCTTCGTAATAGTGAACTTTTACCGACTCCCGAGTCGCCCAAAACTACAATTTTAAACACATGATCACATGGAGAATCTGGATTCCTTGGATTAGTTTTTTGATCTTTAGCTGGTGATTCAATTCCGTATAATCTTGTAAGTGTGTTGAAACTAATTGGTTCTCGACAAACGGGACATACTGGAAATTCGTCTCTATCTATGATACTTTTTATGCAACTGTAAATAGAAAATAGAGAATGGAGTGTTAACAAATTTAAACGGAAACAAGGCAAGATTTTTGTTTAAAAATTTCGAACATTTCGTTTGAAAAAAAGTAAAATATGTATCTTACAATATTTAACTTTTAAAAAATAAAAATTTACCCGTAGTGAAAAATGTGTCCCCCTTTTGTACTCACAAAGAAATCTGACTCATCCTCTGATTTTTTGAAGGTATACAATGAAAAACAAAAACATTAGATATTAGATGTGTTAGGTAAATAGTAAAAAAAGTAACTACATACGTATGCACATAAATCATAAATTATTTGTTGTACATCACAAATCATAATTAATGTTTAATGCTTACCCGAATTGAAACATAGACAAATTGCACAAGTAAACCTTTCAGCCATGATGTACTGGAATTTAGACTATTTATATTTGATCGCTGATTTTTTACTTCTGAGAATTTCCAATTTATAACATCCAAATTTGAGAATTGTCCAGCAATTCTACTTACATGGATCAATTTTCTGTGTTTTCCACTATTTATTTACACTTTTAGACTCAGGCACTTATTTCTTTACAGCATTTAAAAACTGAAAACATACAAGTATCACAATAGTTAGTTTCATTACTTTATTACGTTGCTCTTATATTTTGATCAAAATTCAAAGTCTGAAGTCTAGCTTTTAGTTTTTATAAAAGTAAATATTTTTCCTCTGATTCTTCGTTATTAAAAACTGGTTAAAAAATTAAATTAAAAATCTATAGATAATGCGCTTTTGTGTAACATTAACTATTGCGTGTACGTCTCGCTCAAAAATATTATTATTATTATTATTATTGAAAGTAAATAGTAAACAACTTATGCTAGCTAGACAAATGCTTGGCAAGTGCAAGTGCAAAGGTAAAGAGTACAGAGCAAAACAGATAGTAGATAGTTCGTATAAGTATTACACATTGTTTTCATACTTTGTACTTGGTGTGCAAGAGTTTCTAAGTGTCTTGTGCTTTGTGCTCTTGCTTCATCCTCTTGATTTTCCTGTGATTTGGACATATTTGAAAGTGCACAAACCTTATTTTTTTGCTTAATAATGATGCATAACGCCTAACGTCATTATATCCCATGTGTGTATTGTGTATCGTGTACGTGTAATGTGTAATCACAAAGTTTGTATAGTGTTGAAGCAAACTGCGTTACATGTTATATTGTAGGTATATGTAGGCATAAGGCACTAGGTAGAGACGAGAGATGGATAAAAATAATGTTATTAATGTAATGACATTCACCATTCAACATTTAACATTCAACGTGTACTCAATTTTACGTAGCATGAAGTTCACATCTCTAGCTAAAACCAAAACTGTAGCTCTTTCTGCATTCTGCATTCTACTTTTATTGTACCACTATAATATCTAAAAAATTAAAAACTAAGTCAAAGATCTATGTATAAGCTCAGACGTGAGATACAAAATACACATTACTTTGAATAATTTCTGTGTACCGTATGCAGTTTACCATATGAAAAAAGTTTTCAATCTCGAATACTCAACACTCATGCTTGTGTATTATTTACATACAGAATGCATATAAATATTTACAGGAACACATGTGTAATGTGTAGGTTGAAGGTTGATATCAAGATTAATGTGCGCTTCTTCAGTTTTCTCTTTCAATGCCAAAAAAATCAAAAGTGTAAATTGTAAGTAGATGAAAATTATTGGACTCAGGACTGAGATTTATTTAGAAATGAAAATAGGTAAGTATGTTAACTACACACCAGTGTGTAGTGTGTAGTGTGTACTGTATATCTTCGGGTGTGTTTTCAGTTTTTGTAGAGAAAAATATTTGTGTGGGTTTTATGGATTATGGATATACCATACAGGCACTGAAAAAGTTTGTTCTAGCTCTTTACGTCATACGTATCAGTACTGTTCTGTGATAATAATACGGATTCGGAAGTATAATTAATATTTAATATTGCTAATGACTAGACTACTGAAGTGGTAATATAGAGTTGCAAAACGAAAGCTACGTACGAGCTACGTCTTCTTCTATGTCCTTGAAATTAGAAATAAGAAATAATCTTTTACGTTTTCTCTACATGATAAAACAAGAAGTTAGTTTGATTGTCTATTCGCTATTTTCATGTAGTGACCTATGCTTTGTTGACTATGCTATGATATATGATACAGTATATAACTACCGAAATAATTCGTTGCAGTACAAGGATTAACTAAATAACTCTCATCAGAAGATTGAAATTTAGTGGACACTTACACATGCAATTTACGATGCATCAGGAATCAGGAACCAGGAAACCCACCCAAGCCAAGTCCATCATTTTTTCATTTTGGTGTCGTTTTTTTAAGTTTGAAATCCAATCATGAATCAGCAGTTGAAATTTGAAGCCACCGGATATTGGCTAATGTATTTTCGTATGTTACCTATATTATGTTATACACTATGTTATTTTCAAAGTTTAAAACATAAATCCAAAATAATTTCCATATCGATAATGGATAGATGAAAATAGAAAAGAGTTCCTCTTATATAATATTATATTGTCAGCAACTTTATGTAACGTTTTTATTCCTTATTTCCGCCATTTTTATCCATGCCATGTACAAAAAAAACCATTTCAAATAAACTTAGTACTTAGTAGATATATTTAGTCTTTAGTATAAATAAATAATATTGTATTGTACAAAATTTGTAAAAAGAACAGCCATATTTGTCGACAGTTATTAAAAATTACAATAATTTGACTAATATGTGCCTCGAATTTCACCGAAAGACATTCAAAGGTATAATATCTTGAAAATATACATCATACGCCATACGCCATACGCCATACATGTTAAGTTACAACTACAACAACCATAATTATTACCACAAATTTTATTTCATTTTCTAAGTCATGTATAATAATAATTTTTAACGATAACTATTTAGTATTTAGTAGGAAAACATCACCCTAGTCGTAGTTGAGTATATTGTGTTTACTGAAAAATCCAGTAAACCATTAAAATAGAAAAATAACGCTAGAAATCTTAAACGGAGACACTGTCCTCGATGCTTTACGCATCGTACATCGTACAAAAATAGTATACGGTCATACTACTTTGTTTACTCTTAGGATACTTACTGAAAACAAAGTGAAAACGTTCAAAAAAGGGATATGAAGTTATGCCATCCCCTTCTGAAAAACTCAAAGCACATGGAACTCTCAGCATCATTAGCCTTAATTCGTATCGTATTATCATTCATTCTGCTACGAACAGCCGCTAAAATCCATTCGTTCTCTGTAAAACAAAAGTCAAACCATATTATAAATCACATTCAAGAACTGAAGGAAGTAGAAAATGTTTGGTGAAAGTGTTTCGTGAAAAATGAATCACCACTCAGTAAAAACAGGAAATTGAGTGGTTGATCAGAAAACTTACCTAATATTTTGGCGGAAAGTGCTCTAAAAGTAGCTTCGACGCTGTCAGACTCTGGAAGTTTGGCGGTTGTCTCTGTGTGTATAAATACAGTACAATATATTGGTAAATCAGAAATAACTAAGAATTTTGTCATATTCGAGTTCTAATCTTGATTTTTTGAAGGTACAAATCTGATGATCATATTCGTAAACTGGCTTACCAAAAAATTGAAAGTTATGTTTGTCAGCTATGGCCTAAGGTAAAAAATAAAATCATAAAAAATCACCTTTATTTCACGTCCTTTGTATGCACATTGTACATGAAGCTGTGGAATTGAATGATGCTTGCAATTTAAATTGCAGTTAAGTAGATTTGTGTGTATTCATCTCACCTTTCCCTCTTTAAATGACACTTGTCTACGCTCTTCAAGGTCAATTTGATTTCCAATTAGAACTCTAATACAGTCTGTTGGGGCATAATCTTCGGCAAAATTTATCCAGTATTGTAAATCTCTCAGCGTTTGTGGTTTAGTCACATCATACACAAATAGAATGCCTGAAAATGCATCCCAGAAAATCACAATTTCAGTTTTCAGTTATTGTACTTATATTGGGAGAATTTACTTGTACATTGTACATCATACAATAAATTTCTTAATTTTTGGTAAACTGTCATACCCTGAACATCTCTCACGCAGGTTCGCGTAATAGAATTGAAAACCTATTGGTGTACAGAAAATCATAGAACTTTATCAGTTATCACGCAAGCAGTATACATATTATCAATTATACATTAAACATGTACACCAAACCCAAAAAGATAATCCTATTCTTTGTGAATTTTTGTCATTATTTATCACAAGCCAATAGCACTCACTTCCTGACCTGAAATTTAAAACAAGAGCAATCATTAAGGTAAATTAGACAGCATGGATTTTGTTAAAATGTTGGCGTTTCAATTTGATAAAACATAATTGTTTTGATAAAAGGTAATAAAGTACCTGCCGTGTCCCAAATAATCAGGTCTATTCGAAGTTCACCCATGATGATACTCTTTCTCACCAAATCCACCCCCCTCGTGGCATTTAGATTAGGCACAAATCGAGATTCCTAATTATTTTACAAAGTCAAAATTTATTAATTATGTCAAGTATAGATAAATAATTACAGATTAAATTTTTTTCATTCATTTGCTTTGAGTTTTGTAGCTGAAAGTGATAATTTTGTCAATTTTTGTGCGTACTGTACAAAATACAAAACGTTAGATAGAGAGAAGTAGAACAACGGAAATCGTACGATTAAAACAAAGTTTAGTGTTTACTGATTATTGATTATGACATAACAAAAATACCGATTAGTTACTAAACTAAACTACACCTATAATAGTTACATTTATTTTCACTTGTAGCATTACACATTACAGCTATTGTTACACTCACTGAAAATCGTTTCAGAATACAGGATTTCCCGACTCCACTTGAACCAAGTAAGGCAATTTTGAAGATATAGCTAGAAGGATCTCTGGCAATGAAAGGGTTAAATTATTAAGTTTTTTCCTTTTTGTAATTACACACAAGATGATATTGAATGATATTTGATATATGATACATGAGGCATCGGTAAATAATACAGAGTACAAACTATGAATGCTTACTTGCTAGTAAAAGGGGGTTCTTTTGTAATAGAATAGAGAAGAGAAGAAGGTGCTGTTCGTTTACTGGAATTACTGTATTTTAACTTGGGGCCAGTGTCGATTCCATATAATTTTGTCAGTTTTCGAGGATTCACAGCTTTGTCACAAGTGGGGCATCTTTGTTTCCCATAAATGTAGTCTACTATACACCGGCTGTAAAACAAGGAACAACAAACAAATAAATTAAGTTTGACATGAAATTCCGTGAAACTCCATGATAAAAAATTTTTGCCAATGACAAAGTTAATATTTTTAATGAATACTCTGTTTAATGTTTAATGATAATTTTGAATAAATTTTATTGTTCAATTTACAAGTGAAATAGATGTCCGCAACTTGTCGCGCAGAAATAGTCATCGGGAAATTCTGGTTCAAAATGTAGGCAAATTGGACAGACTAGTTCCTCCATATCGGATTTTCTTGTTTCTTCACAAGGCAATGAGATGAGAAATGATTTTTCCTATTTTTGTCACTTGTTGCTGATTTCTGATTTCGGATGCAGGGAAACCTGCAGACTGCAACTGTGTGAGTATATTTTGTAGTGCTTATTACTGATTAGTAAAAACGAGACGTGATTCTTTGTTCTCTGGTGCGTTACCCTTATCCTTCATCAGTGGGTTGCTAGTTGATATTTATTACTTGTTGCTGAGATTACTTGTATACAATAGGCTCCGAGCTCCAGACTGTAGTTTAGTTTCATTCACTCCACTTTTGTGTGTATTGTAACTTGACAGTAAATAGAAACTTGAAACCGTGCAGTTTTTGTACAGTGCTATGTATCACATTTCTGAATTCTAAACCCAAAAGAACAAAAATAAAATAAAAATGTTTATGTCTGTGTTACATTATTATGACAAGATTATTATTACACTTGGTTTTGTTTGGTTTTTGGATTGTCTATTGTTGCTTGTCATGAATGAGAAAGTAAGTCAAAATTTAAAATACTATTTCATTTTACTGCTAAAAACACTGAACACTGGATGAGAGATTTTGAGCTCACGTCTCTTGTCTCACGTCCACTCTCTTGTTAAATTTATAACGTTCAAATTTCAAATACAAACTACAAACAGTACGAGCTCATATTCAGACAAATCTATGTATATGAATAGATTTTATACACGTTTATTATCTATGTACAAAAAGTGTCATTATGTCAGTAATCAGCAGTCAGCATATTCTGTACATAGAAAATAGACATGTAATGTGTGATGTGTATAACAGAGTGACTGATACACATTCATGTACATAATATAATATATTATATTACGAACATGCTAAATGTTACACATATCATCACAAGAGTATGAAGATACATAGAAATATCATGAATATATCATGGATTTGAGGTTCAATGTAAATACTAAAAATCAGTGTAAACATGACCAAAACAGATCACGACCAAGAGTCCCATCGTCCGTAAGTATTTGATAAAACTATGTGATAACCATTTTGCTTCCTAAATAGTACACCATTATGTATTCGTTCATTACAACTTACAACCATGAGGCATTATCCTATACATGTAAATATTATAATATAATATTATGTAGTCTCTGTTTTCAATTCTGATTATCATTCCACTCTCTCAAAATAGTGTGTACAAATTACAAAATGTAAAGTATTTAATATTTACGGAAGAAGCAAAGTTACTATGCATTATGCATTCCATTTTATAATTTTTCATATATATTCAGTTTTTCACTTTCTGTGAAATTGGATTTTTTGAAAAATTCATTTCAATTTAGAATTTAGACTTCATCAAGTACAACCTGTGAACATGTAAAAGTGACAGTGTTACGGGTTTTTTTTAGTACAGAACTCGAAATTCAATTTAAATTAAAATCCATTGGATGAAAGCCGGAAATGAATTACACAGTTTCTGTCTGTTTGTGCATTTGTTGCATACTCCATAGACTTAATTCACTCCTATGTCAAACTGTAATTCATATGTCCTGTCCAACTATTTGGAATTTACAATTTACACTGAGGGGATCTTCACGCTCCAATATAAGTGATAATTGATAATGAGATGATGATGATACAATTTACATGATACCAAAACTTGTGTCCATGTATATAATATATAATTAAGTTGTAAGCAATATCAATATGTGAAAATCAAATATCTACAATCTACATTCTACATAATATTGTGTAGCTTTTATTTACTGTTAAATATTCAGGGTAACCTTTGACTTTGTTTTGACTTGACTAGCTGCAGTATTTACAAAACCATCGACGACCCAAAACTTGTCTAAATGATGTTGTACACACTCACTGAACACAAATACAGACGACAGTAGATTATAGATTATAGATTATAGATTACACTCTTAATTTGATTGTAACGTAACAGCACTTTATATTGTTTCTTGTGATCAATATTTCTTGCTTTACTCAGATCTCAAAACTCAAATCTCAAATCTCAAATAGTACACAGTACACAGATATGACTTGTGACTTGACAACAGTCTCTGACTCACTAAAACACTTTTTCTCCACATCAAAATGGAAAATGGCAGAACAAAAATAATGACGAGAAAAATCAACTATAAATTGACAAGCACTAGTAACTAGCAACTAATAGTAACTAGTAAGTACATGACATACGCTTTCAAACTTTTCGCTTTGTTTCTCAGCTTCTGTTTAGCATGAAAAAACTAATGCGGATTATTCCAAGTTTTGACTCCATATGTGTACTACACACTCGGCATGTATTATGTATTATAGTATTAGGATCACAAGGCATGTTAATTATAAAACGTACAAAGTATCATGTGTGTATCTTATTTATCCTTTATTTTGGGACGGAAGAGTGGTAGAGAAAATGAGCAATTTCCTTTAACTTACTTTTAGTGTCTATATAAAAAGTCAGAGTACCATTTACCATTTTATCGTGTAGAATGTAGAATGTAGAATGTGTTCTCACATTTATACATATTTTACATTACATGTTGTGTGTTTATGTGTGTGTATGAAATACACCTTGAAAAGAAAAGAAGAGGCTCTAACGTCAATAATATTGAAAATGTTAGTGTCACACTATTAATAATGTGCAATGTACTCACTACTCACTGCAAGAAACATATAAATTAAGTACATATTTACATGTAAACCAAAAGAAAAACAACTGCTCACACGGACAAACAGAATCCAGTATTATGTAGAACGTAGTAAATATGAACTTATTATCTCTCTCTCTTTCACTCTCCTCCACATGTATGTTCCATAATCTTTTCTCTATAAATAAACTAAACAAGTAGAGTATCCTTACTTTATGTATTAGGTATTAGACTCATATTTTATTTTAAATTCAATCCACAGTGTCTTCTGTTGTTTACACTAGTTGTCAGTTTACAATAGCACAGAATAAAAGTACAATTGCACCTAACTACTAACTAGATGTATGTATATGATAAATTATAAGCACAGCACAATCTGTGTTTGTGCTGAATGTTGAGAGACCGACAATTCTTTTTAACGGGGAGTGAATTACATAAAAGGATATCAAATGCATGTACGGCATTTTATGTGCATAAATATGCATATTGAATTCATAGTTCATATGCACATAGTTATGAGCCTTGTAGTTTTCTCATAAACCCCATTTTCTATTATTATTGTTGGGTTTATGTTGTTTAAAATCTACAAAACTATTAGACATTAGACAAGCAACTTGTTTCTCTTGTTAATATCATAGGATAAATAGCATATTATGTCTAGATTTAGATTTGGTTTTACACACTTTTAGGATGACATTTCCGGGCAATATAATCATAAAAAGGAGATATAATCACTATCATAACAACAATAGAACTAAGTATTTAGTAAGTAGTACCTATAAGTGTGTGTGACTACAAAATATGTATCGTATGTTCACAGTTCACAGAGAATACAGTAAACGTTAAATGTATACTTAAATCAAAAAGTTGTGATACGTTTTTGTATAGGCTTGTTCAAAAGTAAATAAAGAAACGGAGATGTGGAGGAGTAATCATAATGATAAAAATAAAATAATGGTAAACAAATAAATAATGGGGTGATCACATATTACATCTTTACAATTTATAATTGCGTCTCACCTCTCGTAGTGTTCAGTGTACATTGTACATATTGTGTATATATATGCAATATGCACGCTTCGATCCGGTTCTTCACCATTCAATCTGGACAAATTTTAAATTTTAAGCAACTGACTCTTGACGATGAGTCATCTCTTGATACTTGATATTGATTGACATTGATTGGATAATGAATTTCTTTTTGTCGCACGTTAGATGCTTATAGTAGTTTCAGTTTTCAACAAGAAACACAGATAATGACAGTGTAAGACTGTACACATATATTTTTTAGAGCTCTATATTCTATATGCACTGCCTTCATTCAGTTAAAGGCACCAAGTCGCACAAATAAGGTTCAAAACCGAAAAACGCCAAGTGGAATTTTAAATGTTTCGAGTTTCGCTGATGATGAGACAAAATAGAGACAAAATGATTCCAAAACGAGGAAATTCAAAGGTATTGTATTTTTTTCAAATGCCGTGAACTTTTTGGAGAAAGCTATGTCTATATCGTAATCAGACGTAGAAACAAAGTTCAATGTCACTGTAACATGTCCCACAGAATACTACTTGTAAAATTGTAAAATACACAAATTACACAAATTTGAACTCCGTACATATGCCTGTCACAAGTCACAACAGTATGTTGAGTGCTGACAGTTGTTGTTGTTGCACTATGGTAAGTCAATGATTTTCTGAACTACTGTGTACTAGGAAATATCCACACTGATGATAATAATAATTATTATTGATTCTTGTACTGCAGTTAAGAAGCTTATATACAAACGGAGAGAGAAAGAGAGAAAACATTATAATATATCATTAAGAACTTATTTTTCTACATGAGTCACTGTCACTGTATAAAGATCAATGTATTAAAATTAATTAAAACGAAAATGTAATACATGCAGAATACAACGTACTTAATTACACTACTAAAAGTACGAAAAATGTTCTGGACTGTCTGGAGAGTATAGAAAATTTTTAAATCAAATATCCAATATCCTATGTTTTCCAATGCAATAATAAAATCAAATATAGCACGTAATAAAAAACTACCTGTATGATGTTTAGCAGTCTTGATTTATATAAAAGTTGTATTCTTCGTTTGATGTACAAAAATATTAATTTGGTCTGCGTACACTATAGGTATAATATACAGTGTAAAAGGAGTTGGCATCGCAAGTACCATAATAAGAAAAAGGTTGCTCCACGGACAGTGTAATAATAATATGAGAATCAGAAGATTTTCCACCACAGACAGACAATGGTAAAATGCTTTTGTTCCACGCTGCACATCTCATTTTGTTATGCATTTTACGATTACAACGAACAGCGATCTATGGTATATGGGCTTACTGTTTTGGTACATGTACATGCAAATTTGAGAAAGGTCAGAGGTAGGAGCTAGGATTAACCAGAGGTGGCATAAATTCGTAGCTGGAAAAAGCGAACATTTCCGTACGAATTTTTTCAAATTCTATAGAATTTTTCAAAAATTTTCATCACATATCCATAGTTCTTCTAAATACAATTGAAAAACTTTGTGGTTCCTCACGGATTTTACGGAACGTTTTGCGCAGATTGAGGTTTTTATGAATAAAAAATCCAGCATAAAATTTTAGAGAGACCCAAAAATACTTAAATTTTGTGAATTTAGCCCTGGGTGCTGGGGCTAATTTTTTTATTCATGTCGAATATATTTTTACTCATATTTCTATGAAACATAAAATGACGAGTTCTGAAAAAAGTTGTAATTAACGTACAGTAGTGGTAAAGTTTTTGTAAAAAATAGCCCTTTTTTAAAAAAAAGAGGGCTATTTAGTTTTGACAAGAATATTTTTCCTCAGAATTTTCTTAGTTTTCTATGTGCAATCAGGTTACGGATGAAAACTATGAATTTTCCTCAGTTCTTACATATATTTACACTCATAATATAATAGTACACTTGTACAGGTCCCAAAAAAACGTACAGTGTTCATTGTTCATTGTGCATGTAATAGGGAAGAAAGAAAACGTCTCATAGAATTTTCTTGTGATTAGACACACTTAAGTTTTTCTTACAACCTTACTCGTATATGTTTATGCACTGATAGATGATTGTATTGTGTTCTTGCATCCTATACAGGGTATGAAAAATGTTGGCTTCACATACTAGTAGCTAGTAGGAATAACTTCAAGGTTTGAGTTCTACGTTCTGCAAAACCAAATAAAGGGCATGCACATCTTTAATTTGCACATAATATATTATACTATACATATACTGCTGTATTATGAAGCATATCAAGTTCTTGTTATTCTTTTGTACACAAATGTACAAAACTAGCCATAACAGTGACTATCATTTAATTCTACATTGTACCTTTTCGTCTTTATTCTTACAGTTTGAACATGTGGGTTGCACCTTGATGCTCCTATGTATGTACACACGATACTTTTATCATGAACAACTAAAGTGCTAATTTTACGAAGTAGAGGAATAAAAAGACAAAATTAATGTGTAACATTATGTTAGTTAAGTTAGAAGGAAAGATGATTACAAATTAGAGCGATAAAATTTGTTCTTGTCAGAAAAATGAAATGTATAAGCAATAAGACTGAAATTATGGTATTTGAGGTGGATAGAATTTCGTTTTTTCAACACATTATGTGAAATGTTTTTTTACGATTTTTTCATTGTTACTTTATGTAAACCATAAACATTGAAAATAAAAATAATTTGAACAACCAACGTACATACAGTTTATACATGTGAAATGTGAAAATATGTATATTTTATTGAAATAGTTTTTCACTGACACGCGATATCTATAACTGACAATATAAAGAAGACATTGGAAAAATAGGTACAGTATTTTATAATTTTTACTCGTTTAAAAAAGCACAATCTGTATAAAGTATAAACAGCGTAAATCGTAAAAGTAATGAAAGGAATTGTATGTACATGTGCTGACGAGTGTACAATGTGACTAAAATAGTATGGATAACTTTACTCAATGCTCGAAAAATCGTTATAAAAAATATTGAATATGAAAAGTTTAGAAAAATACACCTTTCCAAAGAGCATATCAAAAGTAGTCAAAAATCTCGCAGATGTATCTTTTCATTTTTGGAATCCTAATGGCCGTCGTGTGCATTTATGGTATGTAAAAAACGTTTTGCTTATATTCCGTCTTCTAAGAAGACTTCCATTTATACAATGTATATTATACTGTATACATAGGAATTCTTGAGCCCTTCAAGTATTTTTTGGTAATACTATAAAAAAAAGGTATTGCACCAAAAGTAAAGTGTCTGTTGTCATTTTATATATCCTGCTAAAATTAGTCATTTACGAGACACTATACCTGAAGGAATGATTCAAGACTAAAGTATAGAAAGAATGAAAAATAGGAAATTCAAGAATTCACGTAAAGATTCTGTTCTAAAAATCTTCCACAGAGCTGGAAATGTAGTCAGATATAACTATTATTTGTAATTCATAACGTTGGAACTTAAAAGGATACAACTTTTGATCCGTGCATATAATTCATTCATTGTAGGGAGCAATAATAAGTAAAAAAAGAGGAGACTTTTTTACGCTTTAAATTTTACGCTGCTAAAACAACGAAAATTATGGCAAAATGAGCAAAAGTCTTGCAAACATTCTTTCCCTTGAAAAAATATGAATATCAAAGTGTTGTTCTTGAGCGCATATCTAAGTAAATATATTATTATATATTATTATGTGTTGTACTATGTAAACTTATGGTATATATATACTCCTCATGTACATGTATATGATAATACTTGCTGTGTACAGTGACTGACTGTATAAATAGAATAACTATCGTTTAAGCGAAAATTAATTACCGTTTTTAAATGGTAAAAGAAAAACACCAGGAAAACTTACACCGAAACTTGTAAGATTCAGCGAATCAAATGCTTGTAATTCTAAAAAAATCTGTCTACATCTGATTTGCTTAAACTTCAAAGTGTGACGTCACATAATAACTCAACTAACTAAAATAACGCTAATTATTGTATTGATAACTTTCAAAATCGATTATGGATTATTTTAATCCATGCCATGGTTGAAAATCGGTAATATATATATACATGGATTCCTGGAATCAGTACAATCCGGATTAATTTAACTTAAATTTCAATATAATACTGAAAAAAATATGTACATCATGTAAATCTTTTTGGTACTGAAATTTCTAATGCTTAAACAACGTAGGAGATAATGACCATCTTAAAATATTATTGTACCATAATATATTTTATACGATCCGTATTTTGTGGTATATATTGGCGAGTTTACCATTTAAAAAGTTTAAAAAGGCTTCTTTAATGATATTTTACGAATAAGTAAACTAAGACTTTGTGACGGTTAATTACTATTACTGCTACTTCTCGTTGACGAACTAGAACTTCTACTAGATGATAATGATGATGTTGAAAATTTCCAGGCAGATTTTGCTCCATTGACTGTTGAATTAAATCCTACCTTGACTAACTTTAAACCGGACGAGCAAGCGGACACAAGTGCAGCACTATCTGAAACTGTTTGGGCAGAATATTCTAATTGTAAATTTGGATTTTGTTTTTTCAACTCAATCGTTCGCATTAAAGCTTCCGATTCTAAAATCTTTGCTGCTAAAGTCCGAAAAGCTGCTTCCACATTGTAGTCATCCAGTGCAGATGTTTCCATGAAATACATTCCAAGTTTACGAGAAAGAGCCTAGAAATAATCAAAACTTGGTTTTAAAATCTCATAATATTATATATTATGGTTTGACTTTTGTATATACACACTACACAGAAGTGCAATTCCGTTACAGATTACAACTATCTATAATGCATAATGTAATATTATACAAGTTGAATTGCACTCCTTACTTTTCCTTTCTCTTTTTCCACTTTTCTCTCAGTTTCTAGGTCAGTCTTGTTCCCAAGTAAAATTTTGACAGTGTCCGGGGCATGGTCAGTCACAAATTTATCCCAAACTTCAATATCTGTACAAATACCAAATAGTTTACGGTTTACGTCAATGTTTACATGCATATGTTTCGCTCAGCTGCAACTCCAATAAGTTTGCATATAAATTTTGACAAGTTCAAAAAGTAAATTACCTTTGAAGCTGTCTTCATCAGTAATATCATACACAAGTAGTGCTCCATGTGCGTCTCTAGTGTAATTGCTTACTAGGGACCTGTGTCTTTCTTGTCCTGTTCAAGCATAAAAATACAATTTTACACTATTAATCTGCTCTTTACATTAGTTTAAAAAATTTAAAGTTGTGGATAAAATTTTCATAATATGTTGTTTTCAAACCTACCAGCAGTATCCCAGATACAAATTTGGATTTTACTATTCCCAATGTGACAAATTCGTGAACGCTACAATGTACAACAAAATATAACAAAGATTGATATGAAATATCTTATTCACACAGTTTCTAATGACATAAAGTAGGAGCGGATCAAAATTTTGGCAACTTTTCTGACAAATCGGATTTCTCGTAATTAAAGGATAAGCGTAAATGTTGGAACAGAAAACCAAGTGACGAGGGTTTATTTCAATTTTGATCCGTTATTACCTTATGTTGAGAGATTAACTCAAAACCAAATTAATTATGAATGTAAATGTATCAATAGTCGTTTTTCATTATATATTACTATACCCAGTCGCAAGCAATTGTTGATATGACTGCACCACTATAGGTCCCATCCTAGAAACATTTCCATAAAAATAAGTGAATTTATTCTGATATTCTGTTGAGCCTCACGTCTACATATCTATGTGATTAAGAAATGTTATTAAACTCGGGTTAAACTCACGGCAAATCTTTGCATAAGACATGACTTCCCGACGTTGCCAGTCCCCACTAAAATTACTTTAAATCTGTAGTCACTAAGAACCAAACACAATTCAAACAAAAACATGAAATATTTTTATCCTTTTTCTATCCGATTCAACAATTTTTTTACTGATTAGATTAGTACACTTACTAATCCTCATTTGGTCGACTGGAAGAAAGAGTTGTTTGTAAATCTTTGAAAGCTCTTGGTTTTGGTTTTTTCTGCTTTAAATGAACCCCAAACAACTTACGCCATTTCTCTGGGGAGAGGGGTTTTCTGCAGATCGGGCACTTTTTATGTCCATTATCAAATGCAGGTTTTAAACAGAGCTGATGAAAAAGGTGCCCACATTCAGTGATGACAAAGTGGTCCTGTACAGATTCTATAAAATGAACAGAACAATAGGGCACGATTACTACGATAGATCAAAATTTTATGACTCACGCTATACACACTACACACGACAATAAAATATAAATCAAGAACACGAATAACGAATAACTCAAATCTGTAACATAAAATAAAAAAAACCTGAATCAAAATCTAAGCAAAGCGAACAGGTAAAATTTCCTTCCATTACTGGCTTCCAAACATGCACAATGTACACATGTACAGTACAATAGATGATTCATTCACAAAACATAAATATCACCTGTTGATATACTATTATATAATACGTATTGTTCATTTTATCTGGCTGTGGAGTTGAATTTTCTCGAAGTAGTCACAAACAAGTAATTGATTTCCTTGTAGA
>JAQGBH010003910.1:0-18385 GCA_034698265.1 Sminthurinus aureus
TTTGTGACAGGGTCTGGGTCAAAGTATTTTTATGCCGAAAATCAAGTTTGCAACTTTTCTGGGTCAATCGCAATCCAGAATTTTCAATTTTTGCAGTTTTGTGAAGAAAATTGACTACCTTCTCATTTTGTGAGAAAAGCATAAGTTTGATCGGAGTACTTGTAAAGTAAAAATTGTTGCTTCTGGGCTCAAATTACTAATTCCTTTTTATCCGGTGGAAAAATATTAATATTTCCCTGAGGAATGGTCAAAAACGTTTTTGGGAGTGCAAGCAAACACAGACATTAGTTACTTTAATTTGTTGCTATGGGATTTCGTAACTAAAGAAAAAGGGTCACGTTTGAGTTTCCAGGTGAAACTAAACCTTTGAATTCCAATTTTACCTTTAAATTCTTTATCTGCCTTTCGGTCGACGGTAATGCGCAGACACACAAAACATAAAACAATTTACAATCCGAGTTTTGTCGTTTCCTTTTGACTTTTGACAGGCAACAGAGTCGGAGTAAAAAATAACCAGATGAAATTCAACTTTCCACTTTCAATTTTTATGTACCAAACATTGGCGATTGGTATCTGATGAAGGTTGTCTGTTCGCTCTGTTGTTTTTAGGGATTTTTAATGTGACCTCCCGCAGTCAAACGGGAGGTCAGTCGTGCTTTTGCATGAGAAAAAGTATGCTAAATGTGCCCTTTCTCAGTATTTTTATGTCCAGCAGTCTCAAAAATATTCAGAGATGAAAATACTCTCTCAGCTTCACGAAATTCAAAACGGAGTTTTCACAAGACACAAAACCGGAGACAGGAATTTCAATTTCACCTATTTCGACTATTGGAAATTGAAAGTCCATGTCACCGTCTGGACTTTTACCTCTAGAAAAACGAAACAAAATTGAAACAGCCAAAGTTCTTCTCTTTTCTACTTCACTTTTCATGGTTCTGCATTGTGTTTGTGTTTGGATTTCGGGAAACAAGAAAAATGGCATCTTGTTTACACATAGTTCATTTCAACTCGACTCGACTTGACTTGACTCGTACTTTCAGTATTGAAAATTAAAGTACAAGTTTTAGATTGAACGTGTTACATTGAGCATTGGCATGGGTATTTGCTATTTGCGTTGACCACCGAATGTCCGTCCAGTTGTTTTCTTTTGTTTCCTTTCATTTTGTCAAAGGTTAAGGGAAATTTTAATGTGACATTTACACAGAAAAACGGAAAATGGAAATTTTATTTTTGTATTCAGCAGCAAACGTAGTCTTGTACTTTTGTTCGAAAGTTGAATTTTGACCAGAATTATAAATGAACGGCGTCAAACTTCATCTACACGTAATGACATTTTATCATTTTGGCTGGTGCTTTTCAATAATTTTTAAACCCTGATGTAGTACTAAAATTTTTATTCAAAAATATTGAAACAATTATTCAGCGCTTGAGCTTGTACAATTTTAATTCACCAACTGCTTATAAATCGGTAAAGTTTGTGAAAAAATGCCTATATTCTGCGGATTTTTGTGCTCTGGATTTATGCTGTTCAGCTTACACCGTTCATTTTCTCTCCCCACAAATCTCTTTGTGTTTTCAATTTCCAATCAGAACTATTTTGTCTTATACTGCAAATATGAGCAGAAGCATTAATAAATTCAGAAACGTGACTAATGAAAATAATAATGAGCGCGGAGATAAATAAACGGAAGTAAATTGGAGACTTGTTTCGAATCTTGACTGTGGGTTGGATTTTGGATTGTCAGTTTTGTGAAAGATGCATCGCCTTTTTTGCTTATTATTTCTATTCTCTTTCAAATTGACGAGCTTTGAAAGGAAAAAGAAGAAAAAGGAGTCGGTTTCATTTCTGTAAGGAGTGTGAATATCAGTGATAAAAAGAAAGATAAAGAGTCGAGAGGAGGTTTTTTAGTGGGATAATGAGACGCAGAATCACCCGACAAAACAGATGGGCCTATTTGATGTTCGGGTGCTCAAACTCAAACACTTTTACACACCAAGAAAACATAAAGTACAGAATCCAGTTTAAAATCTGGAGAAAATGCAACAGCAATAATTCAACAAGAGAAATGAGAAACGCAGAGGAAATCTGAATGTCCTCGTGTATAAATAACGTCCATTCATACGCGGGAAAAGACAAAGTATCTCTCTGGCTAAACATGAGAAGCATCTCAGAGAAAAGCACGGACAGAAACAAAAGGAAGAAACAGAAAACAGCGTTCGACCTCGGTAATTAATTGCTCTTCTCTGTTTTGTCTCAGAATCAGGAACAAGATCCTCACACAACACAATACAACAAGAAGTCTAACTTGAGTTTTATTTGCTTTCATTTCGATTGATAGTCGTCTCGACTGTCTCGAGTTCTTAATCGATGGAAAATAAATGTAAACGACTGAAGATTGATTTCATTTGTAATGAAGTCGATCCGGATCCAGAGCGAATGAAACTTGAAGTTGGAGGCTCTTTGTTCGAATGTCGAATATGTTAAACGGCGTCCCAGTACTGCAGATTCGATTAACGTTACAATTACAGTTTTGACTAACAGTCTTGAATCTGAATTTAATCTGAATAAAAAAACAAGGTGACATGATACAAAACAGGATGGAAAATAAATGAAAACCTTGATAATTTGCATAAATTTTATTGGTTGAGATTTACGCTTGTAAAGGAATGAGCATTGTAAATTCCTTGCGTCTCTTATTTTGTTGTAATTTTGTCTCTGTTTCTAAAAGTAAGAGATTCTTCTTCTTTACTCTTTACCGAGAAATCAACACGCGCACAGATACTTGTGCATTGTGCAACGTACACTCCGTTCTACATAGTTTTGACTAGGTTTGCGAGATGCGTATTGTTAATTTTGTAACTTATCTACCTATCTACAACTTCCAATTCTACATTCTACACTTTTGTTAAATAAATGAGCCGTGTCCAGGTCGTTCTTCATACAATATCTTCTTTTCCCTCGCATTTCAATGTTAATCTTCATCTACAATCTACAATCTACGTGCAATGTGTATTGTACACTACACACTGGAAACCCATGGGATGTAAAATGTAAAATTCCGCTTTAAGAAGGATGATAATAATGACACAGCAAACAGCGCGGAGCAAACGAGGAGCAGAGAAAAAGAAGCAGACCAGACTTTACGTAAGGATTTAAAGGACGGCAACGGAAAAGGGAAAAAGGACAAAGGGAACAAGATTTATTCCTTGACAATTGACAATGTTTCTCTTCTGTTCCTTTTCCTTATTTTCATTCTCGTTCGTGCTCGTTTTCCTGCATTACATTTTCACTACTTTTCTCTGCTTAAAGTATCCACTGGATTTTAGTCATCTTTTTCCTTCTTCTGGACTCTCAACTCAACAGACTCAACTGCAAACTCGAAGCTGTGAGACTTGAGACTTGAGAGTCTCGGCGCTTCCTCTTTCACATTCAGTCGATTTCATAATTAACTCGGTCGTTTCTAAATTCTCTTCTCTGCATTTTGAACATACAGCGAGAATGAGCTCGGCCAACATTTGTAGCTACCATTTTTTCTCGTTTCTCAAGCAAGCAACTGTGTAAATTGTAGCAGAAACAGAAATTGTCTCAAGTTATGTAAACCATGTCCCATTTCAAACAGGAGACAAAGTTTTTCAGCATTTTCCAGAAACTAACCAACCAGTTTCAAATTCAGATATGTAGCAATAAACTACAATAAGTGCAGATTTTATCCATACATAAATTTATAGAACACCCTTCGTGGTAGTACATTTTATAAATAAATTGTTTAGTGTGCAAAATTACACATTTTTCCGAGAGTCGTAAAAATGATTTTCAAATATTTTCTTTATACGTCGGAACCTGAGGATTCTTTTGCATGTGTTTAGGGTCTTACACTTTAGCCTTTTGATATTGTCTGTAAGTTTTTAATTTGTCGAACTTTTAGACCATTCAGAGTATTTTCATTTCAAAGGTCAACTCAGTCCCATTTAAAGCAATGTAAAAATACATTGATATCAATGGATTTTTTTCAAGCGAGTTTAGTTGGAAGTTGACCAAAATTGCACACAAAGAAGAAAAAAGACAGGGCTTTATTATGGGGTATATTTGAGTATTCAGAGCTGGTTTGTATTCGTAATTCAGGACTACACATTTTGCACATCGCAACAGAATTGTTTTTCGGGCAATTTCAACGACGCTCGATTTTTGATGGTTCCTCTGCATTACCCGGATACGTTTGAGCATTGTTTAAGCATCAACATGAGGTTCATACAAAGCCCTATAACCCCAGTGACGGAGAGATTTTGAAGCGTTAGAGTGAAGCTGTAATGGACCCTCAAATTTTGCAAATAAATTTTTCACTCATCTAAGCCATTTTCTCAATTTTTATCCTAACCACTTCCAGATTTAGGTTTCTTTTAAATCTATTGCAACCTTGAAGCTCTGTTATTGTGGTTTGTATTTGGAATTTTGAAATATCTCTATTCTGGAATTTTTGGGCAGTCCCCGTTTCCCTTGAAATTGGTGCTTGTAAAAACGCACTCTTGACACTTGGTGGTTTTTTACTTGCCATTTTATGAATTATTTACAGAATTCGAAAATATTTTAAACACAAAAATTGCATGACCTAAGTTAACCGAATTTGTCAAAAAAAATTAAGTAGCAATGATAACTGCAAAGCAGTAAGAGTTTACATTGTCTCCTGTTTGAAATGGGACATGGTTTACACACATTTTTAGTTTGAATTGTCTTATGAAGAATTGAGAATTGAGGGCGAAAAAAGTGCAGCGTGTAATTTCTCGTTTATCTGCCATCTACAAAAATGTGTAACGTGAAAGTGTTCGAGCTCCTGAAATTTTGTAATTCGGAATTCGGAATTCGGAATCTCTTGACATCGCATTTACTCACGTTCTTTCGTTTCCTGTAAATGTATTTTTATTGTACCAATGTTTACTGTTTCATCTGCATGACTTTTCAGAACTATGAAACTACTGGAATTCTAGATCGAGTGAGTGAACGATCAAATGTAATGATGTGACAAATATATTTGTATTGAAATTCTACTGCTGTTGTCGTCTCATTTCATCATGCTGTTTGTAAAGAATGTGAATTCGAATTCTGATTTGTCTTATTTAGAAAGGTTTTGTACTAGTTCACAAAAACAAAACAGTAGCGCACGACATGAAGCCAATAGAACGTATTCAACTACGCAACTATTTTGTGGTGCTCATTTATCTGCTGTTAATAAAACAAGCTGTCTACAAGTGCTCTACGTTTGTAAGCGCCGTTACATTATCAAAAATATTAAATGGCGTCGAAATTCACAAATTTTTGCAGAATTTTATATTTGATACCACTTGAATTAAATACTGGTGTTTATAATGTTTTTCTATAGGTGATTTTACAGTTTTGTGAATTCAAAACAAATATCCATAGCTTGCATTCACCAGCATCCATAAAATAGACTCCGCTTTTTCTTGGGCATTTGGAGACTGAAATTAGTGATCTTGACATGAAATCAGTATATTTCGACTACGGCCAATCTTTTGAGCCCACTCTCAACTTTGTAGGACGTTTGGTTGCTTAGACACAGGCAAAATAACAAGCCGTTGCTAACGCAACATTCACAAATCTATTCAAAGTTGAAAATGTCTTTCAAAATTCACTGTACAGACATTTTTTAATCTAAGTCCATGAAATTCGGCCAAAACACGTCTCGATAGACCTTCTGCCGTATTCTTATGGAATATTCGGAAAAGTCTCAAAATTGTGGATTTTTGTTCCGAGGAGCAAGTTTTTTGGTGGGATTTGAACGCCTTGCGCTAAATAGAAATTTTTCATGTTTTGAGCACGTTCAAATTTGCAATTTCTGCTGCATATTCCGTTGAGATTTTTTTGACACCGAAATTAGCAACCCTTGTTATGCCAATAATTACGTATTTTAGGGTTTTTCGTATAATTTGAGGCAAAATGGATTTAGTGTTGCCATGGATATTTGAAGCTCCTCCCAAAAAATGCGGGTGGAATATTTTCTCGGGTTGCTGTTAATTTTTACATTAGTTGAGTATTTTACAAGGCGGAGAGGAATGATAATAATTATTATTATTATTATTCTCAAAATAAGGACTTTTATAAAAAGTCTGGATTCGTATATCCAATTCTTTTAAAAAAAGAATCAAACCAACAAAAACTTAGAAATTTTCTTACTTGCCCACGCTTTCAAGTTTGCATGTGCTCTGATTCATTAATATTATAAACGGAGCTCAGAGCTTTAATGTGCTTGGTGAATGCAAAAATATAAAAGCATCAAAATAAGTGAGAGTAAAAGACACAAAATTCTAACAAGCAGAGAAAGTCCAGAATGATCGAAAAGCACCAGGTTTTCAAGTTGACTTGTTGTAAACTCATATTTGTCAATGAATCGACCTGCTTAGTAAATCGAGGGAAACAATAATGTTTGTTTGATTTTCCGTCCACTGCAATCAAAAATTTTCAACTTGAAAACCTGGTGCTTTTCGATCATTCTGGACTTTCTCTGCTTGTTTTGTATCTTACGAAAGCACCTATAGAATTTTGTGTCTTTTACTCTCACTTATTACGTTCTGTGGTTACTTTGAATTCAATTGGATTATGATTCGATGAGGAAACGCCCTTCAGACTCTGAAATCCAGAAACTCTGAAACATTGAAAATGGAAAAGGACCAACTACAAACATGTCATAAAATATCAAAGAGGGTGGCAACATGGAAATGCACATTCAAGTTTCTGTGTACTTGTGCCTCGTGAGCTTGTGTGTCATACATTTTGAATGGTGAATGGCGAAGGGATAAAATGTAAAATTTTAAATGTACTTTGTCGCTTTTATGGTTTTTTCCATAATTTCATTTCACTATGCCACAACCTTTTCCTTTTTCCTAGGCTTCGCTCATGTTGTGTTGTGTTTGCTAAGGGATTTTCTTCCGCTACACTATTTACTGTTGTCAGGTCGTTTTAGATATTGCATGTTCTTTTTCTGTTGACTATTTAGACTAAACTTTGCATAGTCAAACTTCAGCCATTTTCATTTGTACAACGCGTAACATAATTTTATAGTCGGAATTTTCTCCCCATCACAAACAACACAAAATTCTGCATCGATTTTTTCTCGAGTGTTTGCTACTGGTGTTTAGTACTTTGAGAACAGAGTTTGGAGTTGGGAGCTCAGGGAAAAGTTACGGTTGAGCTGGAGCAAGTGATTCATTCTGTTGGAATGGTCCATTCAAAGAGAATTTATTCCCCATGAAAATTATTACATTTTTCCCCGTTACTCTCTCACTCTGCTTCCTCTTTTTTATAGGATGAGGAAGAGGAAAACGGAAGAAAAAAAAAGTTAGACACATTGACATTACGTTTGCTCGAGAGTTGACTTAGACTTTGACTCGTAACTCGTGAGTCCTGAGTCTCAATTCTTGAGTCTGTCGACGGGAAATCCTCATATGTCTATTTTGCAATGAACATTGCACAAATGTTCCCCACACACAAAATGTATCCGTTTTCGTATTTTAAAGCTCAACGAATTTTTTTGTTTTTCAAACTGCTAAATTCAACGTCTACATCGTCTTTTTAGATGGACTTCATATAATAAATAATAAATAAAATTGATGAAGTAAAAACTCTGAACGGAAATTTCTTGAGATTTTAAATTTTTTTATTGTACTATGTATTTAGCCCTTAATACTCATGTGTAATGTGTAATATTTCATGTACTTGAACACTAAAGAACGAGCACGTCATTTGAGATAAAGTACACAACTTTTTCTGTCGTAGTCTCTGCGTTTTCAAAGGGACATGAAAACGAGAAAGCGAGAAGAAGAGAGCAATCGTGAGTGGCTTTAGACTTTAGACAAAAGACCAGACTCTTAATTTTCCGTCTTTCTTGGATTATCACATTGGATTTATTTTATACTTGACGTCTAATTGAAATAGGTGCCTTTTTTCTCTTGTTCTCTATTTATTACCAAGTTGAGCCAGTCGTTTTTTTGGATTAACTGATTGTCGTCATTATTCTCAACGTGTAAACCGAAGACAAAGTGACACCTTCAGAATGCTGTGCTGTTGAGATGGAACAGAGTTGACTCGAGACTCAAGACTCAAGACTCGAGGTGAGGGCCTCCGAAAAGCATTTTGTAAATGTATAACAATCGATTTCTCTCTTATTATTTGTTTGAGTGTTGTTTGTGTGGCCATTTTGTGGAGAACGCACGCGAGTTTGTTTGTTTATCCAGCTTTCGCTTGATGCAAGTAAAAGTAACTAAATAAATAATACAGAACAAAAAATCGTTGTGGACATTTAATTAAATTACTTTACATTTTTTAGCTTTCATCGTAGGTTTTTCATTAATCCAACCGTTTTACAAACATACAAAGACCCAGAGACAAAGTTGAATTCTTCAGTAAATTTTGAACATACTTTTTTGACAAACTCTTTTAGACTTTCGTTTTCTCTCATTTTGTTTTGAATCGTTTGACTTGGAGCTTTTCTTGTCGGAAGCAAAATGTCTTGATGAACAAGAACAACTTGAGCGCCATTCAGAACAAATGTAGCTCTAGAGAAGATCATGGTTTGAGAGATGATAAGCATGCAAATATTTTTTATATTTTGATGGTTTTGAATCAAAACTTTTGATCTTTTGGTGATATTTTCCGTAGCCTTTTTACGACGTATTCATATTAATTTGATTCTAAAACCTTACTCAATAAAAACGTGTTCTTACGTACATGCGAGAGAGGTTTCAAAGGTAACATTTTCCATTATAGTCCATCCATTTCAGTATTTACAGCCTTTACAATAGACTCAATTGTAAAGGCAGTTCAAAAAACATTGCGGTGTTTTCTCACGTAGCAACCGATTTTGTTGAGGATACAAAAAAGGTTCGGCTGACACTAGAAAAAATAGAATTTGTGTAGCAAAACTTGCACTAGGGATTCTGGAATTTTGAGACGTTGTACCAACCCCCCTCCCCCCTACCGATAAAACAAATCCGCGGCCGGTGTTTTGATGTATTTATTTTGACACAGTTGATTTCCCAAAACACCCCGCTCAGAACAATCCTGGATCCGCCACTGCAATAGAGATGTAGATACAGAGAGGAAATATGTACGCGTAAGTATTCGTAGCAGAATATGAAATCGGGAAGGGAGAAATGTGTAAGCAGAACAGCGAGAATCGAGAAGATGGGAAAACAGCGTTGGAAATTGTGTGTTGTGTGTTGATTTGGGATTAAGGCGGAGCTTAGAATTTGGACGAAGAGTCCGCCTTGACCTTTGAGCTCCCCATCAAACCTCCAAAGCAGAAACATCAATACTTTGCCGTTCCATCTTTTTCTGTCACTGTATGTTTTTACTGCCAGTTTCAGATCCAACTCCAACTCAAACCGCAGTTCCAGTTTTCCGTTTCAGGCTGTTCGTACTTCTCTTTATCATTATTCAAAATTTGATTCTGCAATTGGCAGTCGCCACATTGATTTTGTTCTCCTAAATTATGATTATTGCTATTTCATCACATGTTCCATAGAAATAAACGTGGAATAAAGAACGTCGTAAAACCAGTAGAAAGGTCAATGGGTTGAGCGGTTGGGCAGAAATGGTTGTTTATGATTCTTTTCAGTGGATCAGCCTAATATGTGATGCAAATTTTAAAACGACGTTGAAATATCTCAGTTTTTCATCTCAGCTTCTGTGCATTCTGAGTTTTGTATTTCCAGTGTTTTTCTTCCTCAGGCGTCCGTAGTGATTATGTTCATGAAGCATCCGATTTTTGCTAACTTTTTGAAATGAATAGCGGGAGCTTGGGGTCAATATGGTAAAAGATGGGATGAGGTGGGCTATTGCACTCAATTAAAACTACGCAGGAATATTTTATCTACATTTACATCCACAGAATTCAAATACATTTGTGTTTCATGTTACAGGAAGAAAATGCAAGTAGGATGAGAGAAAAGAGAAAGGAAATTCGAGTCAAGCTGAGTCAAATTTAGTTGAATCGAGTTGAGGTGAGAAGACTTGAATTTCCAACTGTGAAAAAATACACAAAGTCATCTTAAATGTCAAAATCCTCCGCATAATCACAATTATCATTTCATCTTATGAATTCTGATGGGTCTGATTCACTCGTACCTTTAAAATTTCATTCATGCAAGTTTCACTTTTAGCTTTACACAATGCACGAGATTTATCATTCAATATTTGCGCATACTTTTTGTATTGTGTTATCATCATTCCATATCAAAGTTAAAATTACACGTGTTTACGTCATGTAATTTCATTTTTATTATCGTCACCATCTTCATCATTTGCAATTACACGTATTGTATACCAATATTTTGTGCACAATTTCTACTTATGGCTTCTTTACACTAGGGAATTACTGATGAATTTTGATTTGCGTCTTCCACCGTTCTTACAGTTCACAATTTAACTTGATTGGCATTCAAACTTGAAGTTTCAGCTCAGCTCAGAATCAAATTTATAAGTTATCTATTTTGTCCGTTTTGCAACTGCTTAATTTTGTGCATGAGTCAGCTGCCCAGTTTCAGTTTTTGCTCGCGCTGCAAACTGCATTTTAATTTTAATTTGAATACATCTAGTTTGCGTTCTTGTGACTTGTAAAAAGTTAGACTTTATCATTTATCACCCAGAGTGAACAAAAATTTTGTGTTTTGAAAGATAAATTAAATAAATTACCGAAGGATTCATCCTTTTCTACAGCGTGCAAAAGAATGAACAACGTATCAAATTAAGTGTGAAAAAATTGAAAATGAAAATATAAATTGTGTGTACATGACGATGACGCGTTCAATGTCTCCAATTCCGCTACAACAAAATGGCTGAATAAAAGTTACAGAATGAGGCAGAAAGAGCAGAGTTCTTTGGAAAAGAGAGCAGAGGAGAAAATGGAAAGTGGATATTGGATTGGATTCGATTCTAGAGGCGCACACGCGAGAATCCAGAATCGACAGTCACAAACTCAGGCACAAAGCCCAAGGCACAGGACGACGAGAAGCGAGAAGAGAGGCAAGAGAGAAATGAAAAGTCTGAAGCCACACAACACATTGAAAAGCAAAAGGTTTGTTAAGTTGTGTACGAACAACAAACAAATGGGACAATAAAACCCCTACCGAAACATAAGCAATCTACGTTTACGAGAGACCGTTAAACAGTCCGAGTATTTTCAAACGGCGTCCAACCTTCAAATATTAAAGTCTTGTCCTTTATTCATTTTGATTTGACCGGAATTGGCTTCATTTCTGCAATATGACTTTGAATCACTTTTGTTTCCAGTCCAAACACAGGAGACGATAATAACAGGATTTGGAAAGCAAGAATCAGGAATCAGTGAGAGCTTGTTGAATTGTAAATGATTAGTAGCGTTCGCAACATTAATAAACAACACTGTCTTGCAGACATTTGGAAAATAGTAATCTTCACATTTGATGAGGTAAAATCAGAGAGAAATTTTTAAACGGCGTTGAAATACGACTACACATATTGTGTCACAGCAGTTCCGTTTTCACTTGCAGTTTGTCATGAACTTCAAATTGCATGTGCACAATTACAACAAGATGCAAAACGAAAGAGGAAATGTTCCAATTTCTTGTTGAGTGAAAAACTCGAGTTGGAGATGAACTTTGAGCAAAGAGATTTGAAAATGGGATTTCGGGAGTTGGAAGAAATAAATAAGGCAAAACAAAAGAAGAGCGGACAGGAACTATCAATTACGCATTGGGCTATTTCAGTTCACTCGGCTATTTTCAACATTCCACTTTTAATTCCCCATTTTCTTCTTCTCCCTCTTCCTCGTTTCACTTCTTCCCCTTTTCTCGCACTCTCTCTTTTCTATTGTTATTTCCTCCTGTTTCTTGTACTTACGCTCCCGCTTATTTCCTGTGTGAAACTTGTGCTCCACTCGGCGTCTATTTTCCATTCTTTGTGTTGCTTTTGCACTTGAATTCAAAGTTCAAACTCACAGCCTCGTCCTATAAATAGCAAATACAAACACAGATAAATATCTTTGGTCTTTGGAGGACTACACTTTCTCAATGTCCAGTCTTAACCTTTTAATTGTTGTAGACGTTAAACAGAAAAAAAGTGTCCAGTGCGTTTTCACATGCGTTTCTTTGAATCAGTATTTCATTCAACTAGATTTCGCTGTCCTCAAGATTGATTTGGTATTTCATAATTTTCGACCTCGTCGTTTTCCTTCCATAGAACAGGCATGTTGAAAAGCTCCAAGACAACTTGAAACCTTCATTAAATATTAAAAGTTACGGAACAATCCATGAATTCTACTACTCAAACGAATTTCAATTTGTTTGCAACGCAAACTATGGCCGTGACATGTAAAGACAGTGGCTGTTGTAAAAATAGAAAGGAATACGATGAAATGAGAGAAACTGTAAAATTCTGAATTTAATCTCACTAATTTGAATATTTCAGGGAAATCAACGCAAGTTCACCAAAACCAGTTTGAATGATAAAGAATGTCAACGGTGAACGGATTTCATCAAGATTTACAAATTTTAAACCAGAAAAATAATCGGAATTTCTTTGGTGAGTCTGACGCCGGTTAAAAATTTCTGGGGTTTTAAACGCAAACGGAATCTGTAGTTCAATGACATCAATACAAGTGCAAAGTCAACCACATATTAGAAATCCAAGCATCTTCTAAAGATTGTCACTTTATTCACAAGTATCGCTATGCAACTTCCAACTCGTACTATGGCCAAGCTTGTTGGATTTTTTGTTTGCTGTTCTTTTCGAATTATATCACACGAAAATTAAGCGACCCTTCAACTGCACGAGTTTTTCTTTTCCTGCTTCAGTTTTTCCCGTTTGTTTCTTCATGTTTCTTCTGAAGTGTAAATAAGACGAAAGAGATTCGGAGCAAAACGCAGAAGCCATTGTTCGTTACTTGATATGTGTTTTGGTGAAAGCAAAGTGTTTCGTTACGGACTGATGAAAATCTTTATACCATGCAGAAAAAATTATCCATTTCACTCCATTCCGAAACAGACTCTCATTCTCTCACTCCTTTTGTCCTTTGTAAATTCTTCGTGCTTTGGTCTAAAAGTGCATGAGGACGATTCTCGTAAGTCTTTCACGGCAAAAACACCAGAGACAACTCACTTGAGACTTGAAAGCGGAGACAATACAGTAAAATCCACTGCACAAAAATGTGCATTTGAAATGTGATGCGAGTGAATGGAAAACGGAGAAAAAATCCAAGGACACGGAACAGCAAACTCTTTCTTCATTAACAAATTCCACAACATTCAAATGCACTCAAAACTACTCAAGTGAATTCAGTCGTCAAGTCGAGAAGACAAGTGAAACACATTTTCTATTTGGTGCACTTTCAGTTTTCATTTCCAGCTCAGGAAATTCTTCTGTCTAAACGTTATTTTTCTGAGACAAGCAAAAACAATGATGAGATTTTAGAGAGAGAAAACTTTATTGTCACTTATGCACAATTGTATCAGCCAAAAAATGACTAAGCAATACAAACACACTTCTTAACTAAAAACGTACTAAAAGTTACTATTCATCGAAGATGAAAAAAATTAGAAATCATTATTATTATTGTAAACATGATTGTTGTAGATTTGCACGGATCCAATTATTCTGAAGGCTTTTACACAAATTGTCATTTCAATTGAAACTTCCGGTTCTTTCTCCTTTTGTCATCTGTTTTTGCTTTTGCTCTGTGTAATTAAAATGAATTTTGATGAAATCAAAGTTGTTGGGTGATTGCGAGGCCAGATTCGAATCTTTGTAAATATAATTGGATTGGGTGTGTAAAAATAACAAGACAATTTGATGTAGACGGAAATCTGGAGATGATTTTACAGATGAGCGAGCTTGACTAAACTGAACTGAATTCGGAAAACCCCGTTTGTTCTCGCGTGTTGGATTTGGGTAGACTGACTTTGATTTTGATTGTGTGATGAAGACGGTGAAATTAATTGACTCATCTGCCTCCCGCTTTCCTCTTTTCCTAATGACTTTTTCCTGTTTTATACGTGAAAAGTCTGTTTGCTATAGGAATTCACAATTCAGAAAACAAAAGAAGGAAATTTGAACAAGACGTTTATTACTTTTGGGTAATTAACTCTCGAGTTCCTGCCACAGTCAAATTAAAATTCAAAGCAGGATTTCACTTTTTGAACGTCGCAAAAACGAAGAAAGAACGGAGAAAATGAGAACGACAACGGAAACGAGACAGTAGAATTTGATCACATTTTTGTAAGCAAGTTTCTCCCATCGTCATCAAATTTCACGGGATTGTCATTTAGTTACATAAGTTTTATCCATTTAGTCACAATTCTCGTGGGAATGATTTGTTTTCTTTTTGCAATGATTTTCTTTTTCTGATTTGGATTTTGATTGTTGATTTTTGCAGTTGAAAACAAATGAAACGCAAAACAAAAGTGATCATTTGTGTGTGCTTTTGTATTTGAACGTTATGGTTATGATTATATGAGCTCCCTTGAGTCTTGTTGCACACTGGATTGAACTTTTGTAGTTACGTTTGACGATTTGAAATGCAATTTACGGTTTTCAACGATGTACATAAATAAAACATTTAGCAAAGCTTTCTGTTTCTTGACTATTGATACACCCAAAAGTCAGTAAAACTTTTCAATCGGCGTTAGGATTCCCCAAAATAACATGCGTGTGATTTTAATTTATCACTCCTCATCTTATCTCGATGAGTTTATTCGCAAAGCAAAAGCACAACCGACTTGAGCCAGTTTTTAGCGCTTTTCTTAAAAATTGGATGAGAGTTACGTTTCATTTAAACAGTTACTTTCCGTCGCCTTTGTTTTTTTCTTTTTTCTAAAGCATAAAATATAATAAGAAAATATTAATTTCACAGTCTCCTCTTCACACTGTTAAAGTGAAAGAGTAGGAGTGAAAATGAGGATCAAGACGATTGTATGAGATGATTGTAAATGAAACAACCCCAAATTTTTGTCACATGATTGACAAACACGTCCTAAAAATGATGACTAAGCCCACGCTCCACAAACTTACTAACCTTTCACGGATCTTTCAATTCTCCACATTGAAAAAGAAACTAGGAAAAACCAGAGTAGCAAAACTCAAAACAAGGCCCAAGTAGAAACGAGACAAACAGCCACTTGAATTCATAAAGAATCTTCAAAAGAAAACAGGCAGACAAAAGCAAAAGCAACACAAAAGAAGGAAAAAGTAATATCCTACTTTCGGCAGCTCAAAGTCAAAACTTGTCGTTGGAACTCGACTCGAGCGTCGAGAGTTGAGAGTCGATTGCGTTGCTCCTTGAAAACCCCAAAAGTTCTTACAAGTTTCTGTTTATTTTTTTCAACCTTTACCCAGAAACACGAGACACTCGTGAGAATTCTGCATTCTGCAGCGAACAAACTCTTTACTTTTTTTCTTTTAAGTCTCACTTTTCAAAGAGTTTTCATTATAAAATCATCATTTTTGAACTTTCTACTTCCAATTCCAAGCTGCTTTCTTTTTTACAAAGAAAAACTGATTCAAACTTTTCAATGCGTTGGAATCTGTCCTTTAAAATTACAGTTTGAGTCATAATTTCAAACTAATTTCGATTGTGCAAAAATATTACACAGTGAGAAATGCAGTTTTGATGCAGAATTGTAGTTCCAATTCCTTGCCTTTCGCTCCGTTGATTTCTTACGGCTCAAGAAAAATTCCGTTGTGGTAAAAAAGGTGCGTGAAGCGTAAAATGCTGTCGGGTTTATTGAATTGGATGAGAACAATTTTCCAGTCGGTTTCTATCGTCACCCTTTTTTTTCAATCTCAGACTCTACTTCGTCCTACTTCTCAGTTTCTTCGTCATTTTCCTACTGCTCATTTCTTTAACGAGGAAACAACAGGAAGAGAAAAAATATCCATTCATCAATTATACAGATTTCCCTGTTTTGACACGGCCAGTCAAATTTGTTTCACTTATGACGGCTCAAATCCAAATTCAGACAGATTTGGACAAAGAGGAAGAACCAGAAACTGGCAAATGAATGAAAAAGTGGACCGAAATAAAAGCGACAGTGCTCAACATCTATACCCAACATAAAAAAAAAATAGAGCAAACTGTGACAAAGTTCGGCGCCAACAAGAAAAATCGCAGTGCAAAAACTACCCTCTACAGTAAAGTTCAAAGTTTTTTATGATAGCGAAAGTAAAGTATCTAAAGAAATCACGAGAAGGATTGTCGAACAGCGGAGAAAATTGTCTTGGTTAAATTCAAACATGATTAATTCAGTAATCAATATTTCCTTTTTGCTGTATTGAATTTATACGCGCCGGCAAATTAAAAGTAAGAAAATGAAATAAAACTGGCGTAGATTTTACAGTGTTGGGAAACGAGTGCCTCGGCCGGACTCTTACCTTATTCGACAACGTTAAGTGATAATTGATTACGTATAAATTGTGCCTGTTCAATGAACGTAAAATTTAAATTTATGACCTGGATTCGTCCTTTAAAATTCGTAAGAGTTTCTGAATCTGAATCTGAACTTGGATGCTGTATTCAACATTCTTTAATCTTGTTTAATCATCTATGCTGAAAATGATTGTGTTTCTGACTAATTTGAATAATAAACTAACGCTGTGTTCTGAACGAATATCAACATTATCTGTGCACAACGCAGTGTTTTAAATTGTACTTTCAGCACCGTAGAATTTCAACACACTTAAAACTTGACAAACCAAGTCTTTGTACATTGTACACTCTGCACTTTCACTATAAACAGATCTTTTACCATGAGCAAATATGAAAGCAAACATTATTTTTTATAATAGTTCACAATTTGTATTTTGTATAATTTTACAAGTGACGGAAATCAAAGCAGAAAAATGTGGTTTGATTTTTTACCAGGCGAAACTTTGAAGTCAGCTGAATGTGTGGAAAAATTGGTATTTTTGAGTAAATTGAACGCCGTTTGATTTATTTTTTAACCATGTTGGAAGCAGCGTTTTGAAGTTTGTTTTTTTGGCAAGGTTTCCACAACATCATGAAAATAAGCGATTTTAAACAGTTCCAAGCCACGTGAATTGATATAATTTCCCTGTGGCATGTCATACGGTAAATAAAGCAAGTTGGAAACCGCACACTGACACAAAAGCGTTATCAAATTACGCATTTACCATTTATTACTGTGCGTTGTTTTGTTGTCGTTGCGACTACCTGGAAAAACTAGCTCTGATTTCTAACTTGTAAATAAGTTGATCTTGATCTTGAACCTGATCAGGTCGGCAACTTCTTTTCTTCTCTTGTTTATTTACTCCTTCTGTTTACTGTTTATTTATTTGGTCGTTTGTTTGCTTCGCATTGAATTGAATCTGTTTGGTCTGTCGTGGAAATGTGTGAGTTGTAATTGTGATTGTTTTAATTGTGAGTGCCGATGGACTGGAATTCAACTGGACTGGAGAAGCTGGAGATGAGAAATCAAGTGTGTTTTAATGAATGAGCTGCCGACATTACATTTACAATCACAGTTTAATGGACAGCGAGAGTTTAGTCCAGTTCAGCTGAGGACTACCGGAGAAACCTGATTTGTTTAGTGTTTATTGCTCTCTCAGCTCAATTCAACTCAAATCACATGCTCAAATTCACCTGTTTACCTGTTAACTTTGTCGAGGAATTTAATCACCGTCATCTTGATACGTTTTACCTACTGCCATGTCCAGATGTGTTTTTGTCGCATTCTTCTGGGAAAAATGGAAAATCTCCAACTTAAAATTGAGAGCAAAAGTCAGGTGTAAAACCGTGGAATTCTGTATGTTTCTCTGATGATTCAAACATGTATCTTTTGCAACGGATAAAATTCCATTGTTGTTCGTATTCGTAATCGTATCCCAATTTGATTCCAAAATGAAGTCAATTTAACACTCCTCCCCTTTTCCATCCAATCAATAGCAATTTTAAACGAAAAGGGAAATTCGAAAAATTCAGTTAATTTGCTGGTTTGATGTTGCTTTTTATAGCAGAAGAATGTCCAAAATTTTAATTGTTAGTAGAGTCGAAATTCAAGATCAGAGAGGAGTTCCGAATGCAGAATACTCAAACAGTTTATGCTTACAATTTGTGTTTCCAGTTTCCAGTTACTTTTTACAGGATTTATTTTGAAAATGTGGGAAAGTTCAACGTCGCTCAAAATTTGTGTTTGTGTTTTGCGCAGTCTTCTTGGTTAGGTTGATTAAATATTTAGTCAATTAACGTGCCAGTAGTCTGTAAATTGAAACTAAAATTTATGAACACAGTAACACAAAATCCAAATGTATCTTATAAAAGCAAAGGAAATTCTTATTATCAGCCGTAGACAGCCGAGATCTCTACTGTTTCGCTCTTCAGAGCTCATC
>JAQGBH010003911.1:0-18382 GCA_034698265.1 Sminthurinus aureus
ATATAATGTGGGTTTAATCTGAACGCACGTACACATTTTGTGTATAATATTTTCTGTAATTAAAACTGTTTAGCATAATACAAACGAAAATCGTGAAAATACAAAATACAAATAATGAAAAATTTGGATACCGGGAATTGTTTACAAGTTGAAGTTGGTCAGGGAAGATTCTAGATTCTAGAAATTATTCCAGGAATTATTTTTTAATAAGACACGGACACGGGCAACTTTCACCTGAGACTTGAGCCTTGAGCCTTGAGACTCGAGTGTACTCGTTGACTTTTCACTGGTTCGCATTTTATTTTTTATTATGTAATACTTGATATCTAATATCAAATATCAGATCATTTAAAAGTTATGTCATCCCGTTTCAACTGATATGAAAAATCTATAAAAGCAATTAAAAACTCCGATGCCAAATTAAAAGGCCAAGCTCCACACTCCACACTAAACACTAAACGCTAAAGACCAAAGACTACGAACCGAACTGAAAGTTTGTCAATGCTCAATGCTCAATGCTCGATTGTCCATTGTCAACAAAACTAATTGATTCAATTTATAAAAATTGAAAAGTGATGTAATATTTATTCCTTTTGGGAATTGAGAATGTACGCATAGTCGCAAAAGAGAGTTTAATGATGATAATAATAATAAATCATGAATAACATTACATTAGTAATAATAATAATAATTGCTTTTGTTGTTTGTTGAGAAGGAAAGAGCAAGCAGATGTATCTATCTATGATCTACAATGTTCAACGTACAATGTGCAATGATCTGCAAACAGAAAACTTTACAGTAGTTCAGCCAATTATACTAAAGTCTAATGTACACAGAAAGTAAAAAGTAGTTTGTCGTCTGTAGTCTGCAGACGAGAGCAAAAATATAAGGTACAATTGTTTACATCGTATTTATGCTTTTACATATACTTATAACATTGAAGAATTTCAATTATTTTGTTCTATTGTGACGGCGATTCAAGTTGAAAGTTGTGTTTGAGTTTTGATTTTTGATTGTAATAATAATTGCTACTGTAATTGAAAAATTGAAAGTGAAAAGTGGAAATATCAAATATCAAACATATAAATTATATTATTTATTACATGTTTCATATTCTCAGTTCTCAGTTCATACCTTTTCCATTTTCCATACAATTGTTTTCCCTTTAATTTTACGAGTTCACCTCCGTATGACGCAAATGTATGGCAGTTTTTAATGGAAAAACTTTTAGAGTTTCAACTGGGAAAATGAAACTGTTGATATTGTATTGGTATTTTGAATCTTGAATACTGAATACCTACACAATTTCAAATATCAAATATCTAATATACTTTATATTTTATAATTGGATGTTGGCGTTCTGTCCTCAGTTGGAGGAGGTCGAGGGTGGATGGTGGGTGGAGGTTACAATTTACAACTTTGTGAAAAATAAAATAATCTAGCACTAGTTTTCCATGTTCAAAGTTCTAAGACATGATATAATGTGATAAGATATGGTATGTGGAATAAATATGATAGTTTTGAGATGGTCCATGTTGCACAGTCGAAATCCTAGTCCTACGGTAATATTTAATATCTAGTAAGTGCATTCTACAATGTAGAGTGTCTACATTGTACATGAGCTGAAATATGAAATAGGGCTGATGCATGTAATTGGTTTAATTTTGTGTTTACTCAGCATCTCTTCCATTTCACGAGTTATGATTTGATATGATATGATATGATATGTGATACATAATGTACAGTGTATGGTGTACGGTGTACGATGTACGATGGATGATAAACTGCAAGAAACTGCATGAATTGAATGGAATGAAATGCTGAGATGCAATAAGAAAATAAATTGATATGAATCAGCTGTCTCCTGTCTCATGTCTTATGTCTCCTACCAACTATGTACATATATGTGTAATGCATATCTTGTGTGCAGTCTCTAGTCTCTAGACTCTATAGACTGTAGACTGCTGACTGTAGAACGAGAGAAGAGAGAAGAGAGATGCTGTATCACTTTCACTACCTTTTATATATTTTTTGTTTTTGTTAAATGATTTGGGTGGCATCAGCAGCTCGATTAAGGAATTGAGGACAGCAATGATATTATTACCGAGAAGGAGTGAGCGAAAGGAAGAGATGGAGATGAAGAGCAGAAAAATGACTTGATATTCTACCTACTATTTATGAACATACCATAGACTGTATTCTAGAATGCTTTAGAAATGTGTTGATGAAGATGGAATCATTCGTAAGTAGGAATATGTTGACCGACAATTTTCTTCTTATCCTTCGTCTTCTTTCATTCCTTTCACCGCCAACAATTTATACAGTGTGCTTTGCTCTTTGCTTTGACTTTTGACTGTTTTGACTATGTAGTATGTAGTAATGTAGTACACACCATAAACACTGTAACTTGAAATAGAAATACAAAGTGGTAGCATAGCCCATAGCCCATATCTACGTAATGAGTCAAGATATTAGATACTAGATACTAGATAGTAGATACAAGGTACGCTCACGTTCATTTAAATGTAGGTATGGAGTATGGAGTATAGAGTATGGAATTGAGTTTAACGGATGAGCTACTGCCAACAACCATTTGTGTGTCGTGTTGGGTGTTGGGGTGGGTAGTGCGAATTAATCATTTCACTTTCACACACACACATAGGTACAACTTACACATTACACATTACACATACAAGTAAACAGATGAAAATACCTTTCATTTTCTCTACAATCTACAGTCTACAATGTATGTATAATAAATGTACTAATAGAATACAGGACTGTAGAAAAGGAAAACGCAAGTGACAATCCGGCCCACCCAAAAACACAAAGACACATAACACTTTCAATTGACTGCTGTTCGGCCTTCAAGGATCGTGGATCGTTGGTGGATGGTGGATCATGGACGAACCTGTGAAGAAGTGAAAGGACAAACGACAATCCTCGAGGAAGGTCTCGTATTAGTCTCACATAAATGATACATGTACATTTTACTTGTAGGCATCTTCTTTCCTTTCACTCTCTCTTTTTCCTATTATTGGCAGCGGTTTATCATCATTACAATCAGGAATCACGAACAAACAAACAAATGAACTAATGTACACAATTTCTGATCCCTGTTTTCGCTTTTCAGTCTAAAAACAGAAATATCCCCCGAAAACAAAAATAACTACGTATCTATAATTTGTAATATACAGATATACAGTGGAAAGAGCAAGAGATTAGGTATTAAGTTACAGCGAACACTATGCTCCATACTCCATACATATTGTCATGCAATACTCATCTATCAACGATCAAGGATCAAGGATCAACTATCGTCACTCTCATATTATGTTGTCGTCATTGTCCTTTTCACTTTCCTCATCTTTTTGTTGTTTGCGGTACATTGTACATAATAATAATAAATAATACATGGTATTTTATATGTGTATGTGGAACTGAAAATGTAGGTCAAATCAACAATCAACCCCAACCAAAAGTCAAAATTCAAAAGTCACAAACAAATCACTGGTCACCTCCAATGGCCTTCGGTGTCAGTTTCGGTTTCGGTTTCGGTTTCCGTTTTATTTCCAGTTTTCCATTTCAACAACAGCAAGCGAAACAACTCATTTTTTTTACTCCACTTTGTAAATTGGACCAACTACCAGAGGGATTTCAACATGGTACAAAAACATAAACAATCTTTTTCTTGGGATTTCTATGTCTATAGTCTATAGTGTGTGGATTGTGGATTGTAGATTTTAAGTTGCAAGATAAAGTGATATAAAAACAGATCGTCATCATTCCGTGCTCGGTGTCAAATTACAAATTACAGAGAATTTACTTAGCTATACAATTAAATAAACTATAAACGTAAGAGTTGAATTTTGATATTTAATGAGTAAAAAACATGATCTATATTCTATATGCTACATTATATACTCTACTCTAAATTCTAAATGTACGACGTAGAATTGATTGCGGTCGTCAGTGTTCCGTGGTTACCAATGTATCACGTGTGTGTTGCATATTCAAACTTGTCTCATCTATCATCTCCCAATTTCCCGAATGCCTAATAATACTTGTTTGTCATTTGTCCTTTGTAGTTTGGAGTTTAGAGTTTTTGCACCTTTCGGCTGTAGCAACTAGCAACACGTTCCTTCCTCTGTCACTTGGTTTTCTAGGGACTAGGGGATAGTGACCTACTTTCACTTTTAAATGTTGAGATTTTCAGATGCTCACATGTTCACAGTTGACAGTTGACAGGCTCACATGTTGGGAACAGTGAGCCAGAGGAGTTGAATAAATGTCATTGGGATTGAGTAAATAAGTGTAATATTTATAGTTACTTTATTACTGTATAATATGTGTCATGTATGTAAAATGTAAAGGCTCAAGCCTCGAGCAAGTTTTACCTGTGATAAATGATACAGTGAACGATGTCAAATAACAAATAACACCACATCAATTGAATTGCCTCGGGTCGGATTCATTTGCTTTCCCTCCCTCACTCTCCCGGCCTGTTTGTTCCTCTGCTGTTTGTCCGCCTACCACTTTGTGCACGTTTTCGCTGATCAATCCTCATTCATCATGCACACATTACACTTTCAAAGTGACACAGATATTGATACAGCAGCAATCAGCATCTCCCATTACATTATATTACATTATATTAAACCCAAAAGTTGACTGAACTTGCAAACTCAAAATTCCAAACTCCAAATTCCAAATCATTTGCTCTAATTATACTCGTAAAAATTTTATTCCACAAAACATCTAATATCTGAAAAAAATCAAAGTGTAAAAACTCAAACGGTATCAATTTTTATGATCGGAGAAGGATCTTTGAACTTTTTTAGCTGTTTCACTAGTTGCGTGCATAAGAGGCATAAATTCTGCTCACATTCTCAGTTTTATTAGTCTACTATTGAGTGTACAAATGGTGAAAGGACATTGTCATCGGTGCTACAAATACGTAATACAAAATGCATATAGTTGAGAATGAAATGGAGAGAGTTACAAGTTACAATGTCTGCACTGTACACTGTACAAAAGATGTAAGTTGTAAGTGGAGGAAAAAGAGGGTGATGATCGGCTTTGTTTTTATATTATTTTGTTGTGTTTAGATTGGATGTTTTGGAGGGTGTGAGTTATCTCTGCTCTTTGTCTGCTTCTTTCTCCACGTCATTTTATACTTTATACGTCGTACGTCGTATGAGTAAAAACAGCCGAAGATGTATCATGAATTGCGCCGTTTTCCGCCAATGTATATATCTCATGTCTACGATCTGCAATCTACAATGTACGATCTACGATCAATGATCTACGTTGATTGCTCATGTTTACATGCAGCATGCAGCGTCATTTCTTCTCACCTATATGTATTTTGTATTTTGCATTGCGAGTTTGGAGTTTGGAGTGACTGACTGGTTTTGCTTTTTTCCCTCTTTTCTCTTTATCCTTCATCATTCATCTCCATTTCCATTCTGCATTCGCCATTCTCCATTTCCCCATTCTTCACCCAGTGACTCACAAACCTAGAGCATTTCTTGAAACTAAAACCAAGAAAATCAACAATCTCGTCAATTTCCACGTAAAATAAAAAAGTATCAAAATATCAAAATAATATCTCAAAACTAGGATCTAGGACAAAATTAGCATAGTACATGCACCAGCACTCAAAACTCCAAACTTTAATACAGAATAACAAAATTGCATTACTTTAAATCATATCTGGGCTCATTGAGTATTGAGTATCGAGTATGGAGTATTGTGCATTGAGCATTGAGCATCAAAAATATTTTGATTTTCACACGAGTCCAATAACCAAAAAATAAATAAGGAAGTACAAAATACAAAGTACATAAATACACAGGAATTTCCACTAGCTCTTGTTTTGTTGTAAGTTGTAAGTTGTAAAAATATCTCACACAACTAAAGTCACAACTGACTAGTGCTAGTGACTAGTGACAAGAATAATAGAAGCTTTTAATATTCAACTTTTAACCGATGCGAGACTAGCGGAAGAAATATTAAAACTTAAATAAATCATAAAAAACAAAAATGTTGGGTGTTGGGAATTGAGAATCCATTTCTTTTATCTTTTGTAAAAATATTATGCAATATAGAGAAACGAGATAGAGAAAAGACAAAAGTCTCTAGTACTCTAGTACATTTTATAAGGAATACGGAATGGAGAATGGATCATGTAATTCTTTGGGAGGAAAAACAAGACACAAGACACAAGAGAGACATAGAAAAACAAAAATTATTACAGCATCTTTAAACGAACTATTGAGATCAAACAATGCGTATCACGAGGATCCTGAGGATTGAGGATTGTGAATACACGAATACATGAGGCAGTTTATCATTTTCATAGCGTGGCACCAGCACCCAGAGAAAAAACAGAAAGTGCAAAGAAAAACAAGAATAAAGAATCTCAATGTAAACTTGGAGGCGGCACAGAATAAAGATAGAAAAAGAGGTAGAGAGAAGGAGAATGAGAGTCATTCACAGGTTAGAGTTGAGAGTTGAGATATATGATATAGAACAAATGGGACACTATTATATTATTATAGCATGCGTCTAGTATCTAGTGTCTAGTGCCTATAGTATATAGTATATAGTGTCTCTGATATAATGGTTGAAAAAAGCTGGAGTAATGAGGCACAGCGTGTTGAATGTTGAATTGAATAGTTATTATTTTATTATAGAGAAACGATTAACTATATCAAAATGCCAAACTATATCAAATGAAACTATCTTAACACGAAAATGGGAAAGACATGCTAAAAAACACAAGTACAAGCGTATCTATATCTATAATCGATAGTCTATACTCTATACAATGTATAAGTTAAAGTGTCGCATGTGAAGTGGCCGTGCGCCATATGATATACCTATGTCTATGTCTATGGTGTGTGGCTGGTGGCTGGTACTGGTGACTGATGAGATCCAAGGTGATTTGATCTTTTTATTTTCATTTTCCCAAGTCTCAACCTTCTTGAGGCAGATCAAATATCAAGTTCCTCTCTTTCCACTTTTTCAGTGGATTTATAAAAGAGACAGATCTGAATCTTCGACGCGGCTGTTCCGTTTGATTCTGCTGTTGTTGCTACTGCTGTGGCTACTGATGATGTTGACAATGTTGATAATGGAGAGTCTAATGATTTAAAATGAAATATTGCGTTTAGCCAGACACGTTTCTCTTTCTTTGTTTGGTTGGCATGTGTGCGTGTGTTGGTGTTGGGTGTTGGATTTAAAACGTAAAATGTACTGTACAAATATAATACAGCATAAAGTATCTTTTGACTTTTGTGTTTGGAGTTTTGAGAGGTCGGCATTCTACTTGTTGCTGTTGCGTATACTGTATATAATACAATACACACTACACACAACTTAATTCGGTTCGAGGTTCAAGTGTTGTGTATAGTTTGAGTTTGAGTTGAAGTTGCATTGCTTGGATAACTAGTGTTTTATTATGCAATGTCCTAGTAACCTAGTAAATTCCAGCTTGGGAAAAAAGCCGCTCATAAATCCTCCGAATCCTCTTTCGCGCTTCTCACGCCATATTACACACATAAACACACACACTATTTTGAATAGAATACAAACATATTTACAAGTAGTAATTCATCCGTGTGCAGTGTGTCTAGTGTCTAGTGTCTAGTGTCTAGTGTCTTCGCTTGGATGTGAACGCGAGTGTTCAACTCCGGTTTTCGACCATTAACATGTCTTTCAACAACATTTCTCAATCCCCAAAACCCCAAATCCCAAACATAACGTACTCCTTCATTCTTACTTTCTCTCTCTCTCTCTCTCTCGAGTTTCTCTCTGGATGAAAATACCCAAAAACCAAAACCAACAAATGTCAAAATATCAATTAATGCATGCAACATGTAACGCACACACCGCACACACAAATGTCTGTCACTGTAGCACAAAACATGTAACATTGATGGAAATGTGGGTCATTTCTCGTTTCTCGGTTCTTGTTCTATGTGATTTCAAGGTTGAACGGGATTTTAATGAAATTATGCAACTAATTTGCTCTACATTTTACATTTTACAATTTACCCTAACAAAAGCAAAAGCAAAGGTAAAAGTCAAAGTTAGGACGCGTTAAAGGTCGTTTTCTGGTTACGGTTTCTGTTTCTGTTTTTGGTTTCCCTTTGTTTCTAGCTTCTAGTTTCTAGTTTGTAGATACAATGCAATTGGAATTGAAATTCTAGAAATTCTAGAAATTCTAGAAATTCTAGCAGTTGTATAAATTCTAGAAATTCTGAAATCGAGTTGCAAATCCGAACCGAATCAATTCAATTCAATTAAATTTTATGCTCCATATACATGTACAATGTACAATGTACAGTTTGATGCCTGTAACTTGTAACTAAGGACTTTTATATGAAATACAGATATAAAATATAAAATATAAACTAAAAGAAAGTGAGAGCTTGCACATTGCACGTGTAATAAAAATGTTGGCATTGTTTCCATCATCAAAAATTTGTAGGAGAGCTGAAAGTTGAAAGTTGGAAGGTGTAATTTATTGGCATTGAGTTGAGTTGAGTCCACAAAATACGAAATAGAAAATAGAAAATAGAAGCGAATCATAGTTCACAGTTTATAGTAAAAAGATTGTGTGTTCGTATGTATAACAACGTTTTTGTTGAGAGTTGAGTTTGGCTCAGGGATGGGGGATGGATCATGGATCTTGAGAAATTTCATGGACGAATGACAATATCTATCTCCATTAACATTACACACTGTGCATTGTACATTACACGGTTTAAATGTGATTATGTGTGCTGGCATGTGTCTATAATGCGAAATACACATGTCATTCTAAATTCTAGATTCTAGATTCTAGATTCTAGGGGATTTGCACATTTAATTTAATATAATTTACCTTGAATGAAAATGAAGTTGAAATCAACATCAACATCCACATTTTGAACATGTATCAATTCAAATCCAAATTCAAAATAAAATGTAGGTCATCTCTCATCTCTCATTCCTCATTTCTCATCACAAAGGATTTTATGGTAAATGTTTAATGCACATCACGTAGCACAAAGAAGGAAGGGCGAAGGACGAAGGGCATGTAAAATGTAGTATCAAGTATCAAGGACCGGGAAAAGCACTTTCTTTCAATTTCTCCAAGAATTACAATTTACAATACAACTCTTGTCTCTTGTACATTGTACATTGTACGTAATTCTTTTTATTTATTTTTCTTTTACAGCTGATGGGATTTTGGACAGGGAACCTTGGAATAAAATGGAAGCATAATATGAAAAAATTGTAATTTTCCATGTGAAACGAAAAGCCGTAAGTACACAATAGTTTTCACAATTTGTGATCTTGTCACGTATCCGTGATCTGCGTGTGCTGTAGGTTCCAGATTCCAGATTGTAGATTGTAGATTGTAGTTGGACGTAAGAATAAAAAAATCCATGTCTTTTCCTCAAGTACAAAGTGAAATGTACAATGTACAGCTGTACTTATATTTATTGTAGTACGAAATTCCAAATGGTGAATGCTGACGTGAGTAAATAGTAAATAGTAAAAAATATTGATGACACACCGTTTGCCCGTGGCTTGTTGCATCTTTCACGCTTCACACTCTGTTTTCCAGAGGCAAGCTAGCTTAATGATATATTTTCCCTAAAGAATAGATTGTCTTTCATAATGGCGGATAATTGATAACTTTTTCCGCTTGTACTTTTGAATCTTGAGACTTGAGCTTTGAGTTTTGTGCTTTGAGTATCCTCGTGCCAGATTATTTTGGTGTGAATTTTTCTGATTTGTTTTCGTCCTTTTGTCTGAGGTTTGAGTTGTGAGTTGTGAGTGCTGAAGCTCATTTGTTGACTATTGGAATTTTCCTCTACGTTCTGCATTCATTGAGCATTGAACATTAAGTATCCGAGAAATAACTAGAGTATTTTCATCTTGCTTCTGTTTATTTGCCTAGACCTGTTTAAATGCTTCTGTGATCTGTATCTCAGGAATTACCACTGAAATTAATGTAAATTCCAAACTTGTTTCCAAGTTCTAAGCCCAAAGCTCAAAGCTAATGAAGGTCCTTTGCTCAATTAAAGATGATTGATGCTCCATGTTTTGTGTTTTGTGCATTTGAAAACGGATTGTATATTTTTATTGTGAAGCAGAAATTTTAAAAAAGGTTTGAATTTTCCATGTCAGATTTTGGACCAGTCATTCAAAAATATATTGAACATTCTTAAAGAGTTGTGAGTGGAATGTACAGTGTACAATTTACAAACAAAAAAAACAAGAAAAGTAAACAAATGTAAATAAAACGTGCATAAAAAATAAGCTTTTTATCCCCTAAATATTTTGTCACGAATCACGGGCGCGTAGAACTTAGAACTTAAATGGTTTTGATTGTTGATAGCAAATCACTAAATTCAAAGTTCCAAGTTCCAAGGATTATTGAAAATTTGGTGTGTAGTGTGTATAAGAAGATGCGGAAGTAGAGTTTGAAATTGTATGACTAATCGCAAGTTGAAGCAGAAAGTGAGTGCAAAGTAAATAGAGCAGTCAGAACTGAGAATATGTGGAGAGGAACTCATTGTCATTTTGAAAATTCATGATAATTCATCATTCATCTTGTCTGTTCAAACTTCAAACTAAGCCTGGATTGCAAAAAGGTACACATGGTTTTACTATGCATTTTGATTTATCCACGGTATTCTACATTCAGAATATTTCCGCCACATTCATATCCGAATCCAAACCCAAATCCTGTACAGAATACTTGTTACTCCACACCCTACGCCCTACACATCAAACATCGAAATTGTATACATACCGTATATTATCGCAGAGAGCATAAAAATGAGAGTAAAGAGTTCACAGAAATGGGATGAAGGAAACGTGACATAAAATAAAATAGAGCGAACCAAAAACCAAAACCACAAAACACAAAAGTACCGAGAAAAACTTGAAGCGGACCTGTCATTTTTCTTCTGCCACTCACTCTCTCAATCACACACTCTTTCTCTCTTTGTCTCTTGTTCTGCACTCATAACTCATAACGGTTTTTCTGCCATCACCCATTTCCCATTTCCCATTTCCCACTTACCACAGGCCGGAACCACACCAAGCTTTTGTGTTGTTCACTTCCGACTACCCTCATTTCCTCATTCAAGAACGTGGTTGGTTTTCTACATGTACATGTAGCATGTATGAATATTTCGTCGAAATAATTAAGGAAGTAGATCAGGAGAGGAGGTGAAGGAATTCTCGCTGTTTACGGCATATGTTACATATTGAATATTGATATCCAGAGTTATTTACAGACTTTTTACACTATTATGCATTGTACATAATAAGTTATTAATAACAAAATACAAAATACTACTGAAATAGTCAAGAAATACAGATATTGTTTGAAGAGTGGTGGTTGATAAATTTAGACAATCGAGATTAGAATGAACAGAAAGAGAAATGAGTGTATGAACTGTAAATGGAGCATTTGTATTTTACTCTTTACATCTCAATTTCACTTTTCATCAGTTGTTTTGTTTTCGCTTGGTGTGTCACGGAACACTTTCAAAGGGATTCTTTTTCCAAACAAATCAATTCACAATTCACAATTCAAGATTGTACATTGTACACCGTACATTGCAAAATCAGTTACTAACGAGTACATATTGCTATTTTATCATATTCAAAATATTGGAAGGGAACCAATTTTCTCAATAAAAAGTGTCTCTCTTTCTTTCTGTTTTTCATGTCACTCTATCTCGGATTCTACGGCAAATGGCAAATGGCAAGGTTTGTATTTCATCTGTAGATACTGAAACAACTATCAACTATCAACCATCATCTATAGTCTATAGCCTATAGCCTATAGAGCACAGATATAATATATAGTAAATTGTAAGTATTATCAACTATCAACTATCAAATAACAAGGTACTGGATGAAAGTAAAAGTTGTATTGCCTATAAGTGTGCGTTTAGAGTTTAGAGTTTGGAGCTTAGACTGTCAAATACTCGAGACTCGAGATTCGAGATTCGAGACTCGAGTGTAGTTTCAATATTCAAGATATAAGATTGTAAATTGGTAGCTGTGAGCTGTAAACTTAACCACACACACAATACACAAAACACAAAACAGAAAACAGAGTAAACACCCGACAAATACAAGATATTAATTCATGTGCAGCCCAACTTTATTTGATGGGTGATAATTGTGAATATTTATGTGTTTAAACCTACGTTCAAAAATCAAAACATGCAAATTTAACAAGCAGTGGTGTGTGTATTATGTATTGTGTGTTGGGATTTTATGCACAGTTTCTACTTTCTCTACCTTTTTACACCACACACCACACGCACGTCTCGTAAATTACATTTAAACTGTACACTGTACACAGTGTGTAGCATGTAGAATTTATTTAGTAAATCACCATCAGTTGAACGACTTATGGAAATTTAAAAGGCCTTTAGGTTTTTATGTAGGGCACCAAAATCTCTGCCTATGTTGAGCATTGAAAAGTAAAATGAAAATGAGAATACAGCCAACAACCAATTACCAATTACAGTTGCATAACACAAAACATAACATGTCTTGTCACTGTCTCTTTCATAATAAAACCATTACGCTTGTTTTTGTTTTGTTTTGTTTAGGGTTTAATCCTAATTTTACTCTTTTACTCCCCTCTCAAAAACGAAATAATACATGTACAAAAATAGCAACTGATGTGCATTTTATATTTGATTCTTTTTCTCCTTAAAATAAACTTGATAGTTTGAATTTTGCGTGAGACTCAAGTTATCTGTCTTATATATATAAAAACCATACATAGATGATTCATGATTCATGATTCAAGATTTGAGAGGAATATAATAAAAAGAAAATGTAAAATATGGCACAACTGACTCAGTTTTGTATCAAAAATGTGCAATGTAAAAAGTGCACACAGAATATAGAATACAAAGGAGGATTTGATATTTAATACATACAAAAATCCTTGAACAATCCAAATAATTATCAGTAGCAGTAATAAAATTGTTCAAATACGGAAAAATGTGCAACGCGGAAATCAAAAAGTAGAAATTAGAACGACCATCATAACAACAACAACACAAAGCCCAAACCACAAAACACAAAAGACCAAACACCAAACACCAAACACAATCATAATATTTACAAAAACAGTCGATAAAAAAGTGTTTACGCTTGAAATGAGTACAGACTACAGACTACAGACAGCACAATAATATTTGGCATTTGATGTTTGACATTAAATGTTTGTGGTTGATATGTAGCCGATGCCCGATGCCCAGAGACCGGAGACTCGAGACTCGAGACAACCAATGTGATCTGGTCAGTATCCATTATCCATTGAACAAATACCATCCTCAATCCATAATGTGCAATTTGGACGTAATCTGCAAACATCTCTGCAAGCTTCTTCTTTGTTGTTATCTAGGCCGCGGTAATACCAAATATGTAGTGAATCTTGGTGGAAATGGGTTATTGAAAAATCCTCAAATCCTCAAATCCTCAAATTATTTCCGCTAGTAGGGATTATCTCTTGTTTGTTGTTTATAGGAAAAGAGTAGGAAAAGTTGGGGTACAAAGTGACAAATGGAGAGATGAGATGAATCAAGAATCAAGAATCAAGAATAAGGATGCACATAAACAATATATTATTGCATATAGCTTGTTCATTGTGCATGGATTCGTATTTGTATTTGTATATTGTTTGTAATGTGCAAAATGACACCCAATTGTGAGTGCATGTATCATCTATGCGCTTTCTCCTGCCCTAACACAGACACAGACTCAGACTCAGACTCAGACAAAGAGGCAACGGAAGATGGGAATTCTCCGTCTACAGACAAATACAAAGGGAAAGAGATAAATAATAAATTGATGTTTATTGAATATTTCCTACGAACTGGATGAGTCCAGCTGTACAATATACAAATACACATGAGTGTTATTGGTTGTTGTGTCTGTATTCTGTGTGGAATATGGAATGTGTGTAGAGTGTAGAGTGTAGAGTTTAGAAGGTGAAGGAAATTCATTTTATTATGTTTTGATTGTATCTCCTTATCTATCTCTGGATTGCCTTGTCGTTGTGTCAATAGTAAATAGTCCATACTCCATACTCCATACGTATTACTCATGTTTTACTGTGTCACACTTTGATCCATTCCGACAGCAACACAACACAACACAACACGAAGCAGACCAGGCCAGAGAAAGAGAAAGAGAAAGAGAGAAGGAGAGAAAAAGTTCTTCCGCAGACCTACTTAAATTCTGCCATGTGTCAACTGTCACATGTGAACGAAAGGAATCGGATTGACAACAATAATACTAATAATAATAATAATATTGCACATTGTACATTTTGTACACAGACGATAGACCACAGAGACAGAATTCATCGTCCTTCATCCTTTCATTTCATCTCCAGTTTCATGGATGAATGGATGGTGAATGGATGAGGAATCAGGAGACACTTTGCACGGACATTTGAACAGAACGCTCAACATGAAACATCGAACATTGAACATTGCAAAGAATATAGAATAAGTAGTAATCAAAACTTTGCTCCATACATTTTACATAGTGAAGCATGAGTTCGGCGTTTTTAGTTTGGAGTTTGGAGTGCGTTGTCCGTTGTACAGTGCAGCTAACGACGATAAAAACGGACCGACCAGATACAGATAAACTGGGAAAAGAACTGGTTGGAGGGAATGTAAACAAAAACAAAAGTCTGCATGGCATAAAATATATTGTAAAAAAGAGCGCCGTGTCTCGTGTGCTAAATGTTGAATGTTGAATGCACAGAGGATTACGCTTTATTTGTACGTTTCCCCGAATTTACTGAAGGACTACTGACTATGCTGAGAGATAAAGTGTAAATAGTTTCGAGTATAGAGAATAGAGAATAGAGTATAGAGTGTAGCTTTGTTTTGCTTGGTGCTTGGTGCTCGGCGCTTGATATGTACGTGGTAAGCTGTAAAAAATACGGAAATGACTTGAGAGATATTACGTGCCCGATGCCCGACTTTCCTCTTTCTGTCTCACTGAACAATGAACTGCACTAAAAACTGGATTGACTTGGTGACTGACTTTTGTCAATTCTGAAATCTCGTGAGCCTCGAGCCTCGAGCATCGAGTACTGAATACCTAATGCTGAATACACAATAAACATGTGACAAGTCACAACATCAACAGAACAGGAGGTCGTAACAATAAGAGAAAAACCTGCAGTGTGCATGTAGAATGTAGAGCGTAGAGTGTAGAGTGTAGTGGGATAAGTAGTCTTATTTTTATTTATTTATTTATTTCCGGGTAACTTCCTGACCCAGTACAAGCAGGAATAACTTAAACTCCCTTTGTTTCGCCCTGTCTCTCTCTGCTTCTCTTTATTTCAAATGTATTCAACTTGTACTATTGACTTTAGAAACAACAAAAATGAGGACAGGGAGAGAAAAGAAGCCGGAAGAAATAGGAATTGGGATTTTCTACACTCTACACTCTACAGTCTACACTCTACATGTATATGAACTGGAATAACAAAAACAAAGTTTGAGTCGGTGTCGGAGTTTGAGTTTGATGAATTGTCTGTCTGTCCTATGTGTGTATCATCCTACACTGCAGTTATATCTATGGACACTTTCAGCTACATTTGTATTTATAGTCAGAGTCACAGTCATAGATATTCTCAGTATCATTCCGCGTTCCGTTGACTCTGTCTGTAGTCTGTAGTCTGTACCTTTTGAAGTTTGCTGTTTGTATTTTGGATTTCGGATACTTTTGACTCTAACTGTATGACTTGACTCGAAACCGTATTCACCATTTACTATTTATTTACATGAAACAAGACGAGCCGTCAATTCTCTGAAATTCAGCTGCTTTCGCCCATCTCTCTGTCATATCACTGTCTTTGTCTAATTCTCTGCCTCCTTTTCATTCTCAGACTCAGATCCAGATCCAGACTGAGCAAGAGTCTCAGTTTCATATCATTGATCATCGGTATTTGGAATTCGGTATTCCGTCTTTGTTATTGTTAAAATGTGTTACACTCTGCAGCGTTTAACGCTCGGAGCTCAACGCACTGTTGACTGTGCTGATAACTGATATTTTATCTCTTGTATTATTTTGTATCTTGTATTTTGTACTTTGATGTGGGTTTCTATTTTCTATTTTCTGTTTTGTATTTTCTATTTTCTACTTTGTACGTTGAATGTAGGAGAGACATTTAGCTTTAAAAGTGGGATGAAGAGTAAACTGCTAAAGACAAAATAAAATTGAGTTGACACATGACACAGTCAACTTTTGACTCAATTTTAAGCCGTACACATGCTCTGCTCTGTTTTCTGTTTTCTCTTCTATCCTTCCCTTTCTCATTGTACGTTTATTATTTTTATTCCTTCTCCTTTGTGTTTTACTCGTTTTTTTGGCAGTCACAATCACAATAAAAATGCAAGTACGGTGTACAATGTACCAAGTGCACCAGATTCCCCCCGTGTAATTATAGACAAAAGAAAAGAAAGTGAAAACCAAATCAAAGCAAACAGTTCTATTTGCTCTTCTCATCCTTTCTCGGGACTCGGGATTAGCAGTAGACAAGACTTTTGAGTTTTGAGTTGAATTGAATTGCATTGGATTGTATTTTTCTTGTAAAAACAGACTTTGACAGAAGAAAATGAAAAGGAATAAATATGAATTATCTAGCCCGCGGATTTAAATACATTTTCCCTTTCTTTTCTATTTATAAAGCATTGACTTTTGACTTCGCTTTTGTTTTATTGTAAATCCTAACACTTGTTACTTGTTACGTAAAAATGGATATAAAATATAAAATAAAGCGTAAATGATTCACTTGTCAAATGTCAAATGCCAAGAGTCAAGATTCATGATCTATTATGATTGAGATTATGTATTTTTATGGAATTCTTATTTATTTTTTTTACTTTTCTTTTGTTTTCTTTTCCCTTTTGTAGTAGAAAGAACAAGGCAAGGTGCCAATGCCTTGATTTTTTATTCTTGGTTCTTGATTCTGAGATTATGTGTTGAGAATTAGCAGAAACAATAAATACGGCACATTTAATGTTTTCTCAGGTCACGTTGTCTTTTGTCTTTTGTCTTTTGTTTTGTCTACAAAAATCAGAGATGATGATGCTGATTAATCAATGGTGAGGATCAAGTTTTTTTCTCCGCCGTTGTCATTGTCTTTGTCTAATGTTTAGTCAATTATAGGTGAACGTCGTACGTAATAAATACGTACTTGATCTTATGTCTTATGTATATTAGTATATTAGTATATTATTATGCGTCTATATTATTATGCCTGCTTCTATTTCTTCCTTTTACAGGATAATACAAAAATTACGAGAAAGTTGACAAAATCTTATTACATTGTATTTTGTATTTCGAGTGGTAACGTGTAAATTGAGAATGACGATGACGATGTGCGTGTATTTATCATCTTGTTTTATTATTTATAATACGTCGTACAAAATCTTGTTAACGGTGATAAATGGTAAACCTACTATATCTACTCAATATTATCTATAGTTAATTCATATAATATGTAATGCTCAATGCTCAATGCTCGCTCTCGTCAATTTTGTAATGATCAAGTATTATGTACAAGGACTTGCTTTTGTTCCAAGTTCAGTCAAGTGAAAGTTTTCATCATATACTTTCCATACTTATTGTTAGTAGCAGATACTGGATACTGGATACTATAGATACGCCGTTCAGTGTTTAGCATTGAGATGAAAATAAAGTAGAGGTCACAGGACTGAGACGGAGAAGAATAAGCGTACATTTTACATTTAAGACATATTTCCAGGTTTACATCTTCCATCTTCCATCTTTACTCGTACCTTTGCTGATATTTCATAACATCCAACATCCAACTTACTGAAACCTGTAGATTGTACACTGTACACTGTACATTTTATATCGCAGAAAAACCAAATCGCACCCAGCAGTCCAAGGCATCATCAGTAATCAGGTTTGAACTTTAACAAAGAAAAACCCGTAGGTTGATGCGAGGAGGAGAAAGGAGAAACGGGATTTCAGTGTAAAAACCTGACGACTCATGACACGTGAGTTTTATTAAAATGTTTCTTTATAACGGGAGCTGTGACACAAATCTTTATCTTTTGTATTATTATTATTATATAATTTTTTTCTCCGTTTTATTTATGATTTATACGTTTTCGATTGTTCCTTACTTTTTTCTCTATCCGTAATCTCTACCACGTTATCACCAGTTCAGTTCACATAGAGCATAGAGCATAGAGCATAGAGCATAGAGAATAGAGCATAGAGCATAGAGCATAGAGCATAGAGCATAGAGCATAGAGCATAGAGCATAGAGCATAGAGCATAGAGC